>JAWNLI010000056.1:0-230000 GCA_035042405.1 Drosophila demipolita | reverse complement strand
CTTTGCAATACTCAAAACTTAACATCAAAATATGTTTTAACTTGTAACATAGATATTTTGGGGAAAAAACGTTATTTAATTGAGAGGATCAAGAATTTAAATGTGCACATATACGCCATGTTAACCATTTCATGGGTAGGGTATATTCAAATATATGCATGCATGCGAGTGCAGATGCATTTCTTATGACCAAGAATTGCAGAATATGTGATCTCAGTAAACAGAATTAAAACTGACTTTACTTTTCCCTTCTTTTTTTTTTGATTGCTATAAATAAACAAAAAAGTCACGTTGAAGATCGGAATTCATCTTCTTTGAATTTAATATTTAAATTTTAATGTTCTTAACATTTTTACTTCGTATGTTTGACCAAATAGCTATATGGCATTTACAGTTTTTCGATCCTTGATGCTGATCAATAATTAACATATATTCATTATTTTAGGGTTTGAATAATTGCCGTGTAAAATAGCAATCACCAGGCTGTGTTTGTGTGTGTATGTGTGTCTCAGTCTGAGTCGCCTCGTCTCCTGCTGGCAAGGGCGAACTCTTCAATAGTTGCTGTACTTCGCCCCGTTTAATTTCGCCCTCTTGTATTTTGCCCCATTGTAATTTGCCGCATTTTTCATTCTCTCTCACTCACACATAGCCTACAATGCTTAGCTCTCCCTCTCACACATGCGCGGTCGTCGTTGCCTTCGCTGCGTTTCGTTACAGGGTTGTTGTTGTAAACTCGGTTTTAAGCTTTAATTACGTTTCATGCACACACACACACACACACACACGCAGACTTTTGCCAGCGTAAACAGACGGACTCATTCAGTCACAGCCACAGCAGTGTGATTGTGTATGTGAGTTCTATACTATACTGTGCCGTGACGCTGGCTGTCGATGGTGGTGTTGTGAGGGGAGGTGAAGGGGTAGTTTCGTGGCTGGCGCAGTTGTTGAGTTGTTGCCCTGCGCGGTATTCCTATTTTTGTTTGCCCGTCGCTGACGTTGCCGTTGCTCTTGTTGTTTTTGTTATTGTTGTTGCTGCTGTTGCTGTTGTTCAACGGTACTTCTGAGCGCCAGTCATTATTTGCTTGAATTCAGTCAAGCTTTGTGCTTCGTCGCGAAGTTGTCGTTGTCGTCATCCCGTTGTTGCACCAAAAAAAAAAACAAAAAAAAAACAAACCACCCAACCTACCATCCCAGTCGACAGCCAACCCACCCAAGCCGTTTTTTTTGCTCGTTTCGCAAGCTTTGCCGTTCGTTCGTTCGGTTCTGTGAGTGTTCAATTCTTTATTTTCTTGTCTTTTTTTGGTTTTGTTTTTCGCCGGCTTTGGCGCGGCCTCAAAACGTGAGTACATTGAAAATGCGCGCTCTTTACCCCGCTTACACTCTCTCTTTGATTGCCTCTTTTATTTGTGAGTGTTGTGTGTGTTTGTGTCACGCTAATCTGCAATGCGAGATTAGATATAAACTTGCTTTACATTATTGATTTAGTCTCTCGGCCAGCATTTTGTGTTATAAAAAAACACTCACAGACATATGTGTGTGTATTTTATATTTACATGCTTACATTTAGTTTGTCAGCTAAGCTTTAAAAGCTGCGCTCAAGCGCGCAATACTGCCGCGTTACACAGCTTTTGGGTGACCTGAAAGCTTCGATTGAAGCTCAAAGTTTGTCACCTTAACCCCCCGGCCACGACACTCAATCATACAAATCATATTGCATTGCAAAACTGCCCAAATCGATAAAAAGCTTCAGCGCCTATAAATAAAATGAAAAAGCAAAAGGAAGAGTCGATGGCGCTTTCACAAACGTAGCTCGGAGCGAGCTGTTGCTGGTTCTGCTCGTTAGCTGCGTCGCCAGCTTATCACACACACACACGCACGCACACTCATCCAAGCACGCATATGGCCCAATGAATTTGTGTGTCTGTCTCTTGTCTCTCAGTGGCTTGTACACATACGTGTGTATGTGTGTGTGTGTGTGTGTGTGTGTGTATGTGTGTGTGTGTAGGTGTGCTCGTATATATCGCGTTATCAATAATTGGCAAGGCGTCATATTGCTTGCGAGTGTGGAAGAGTTAAGCGTTTACTTTTTTCGTTTTTGTTGTTGTCAATATCTTTACCGTTTTCATTAGCTTTTTGTTTTTGTTTTGGTTTTTTTTTTTGTTTTGTTAATTAAAGTATGTTACGCCACATAGCTGGGCGAGATTGGCTTGGGTACGGGAGGAGGCAAGCCTTTAGCTTAGGCTGACTTTTCACAGTATTATTGGAGCGGTCAAACCCCAAAAAATTATATATGTTAAAAAATGTGAAATTTGCAATTGCGCTAAAAACTTTTCAACTAAATTATATGATTGATGATTTATTTTGATAATTTGGAAGCAAGTTCTTCTGTCTCATTGTTCAGTCAGATGATAAAAGTGAGAAAGTGAACTATTTCATAATAAAATAGTTATTCAAATAGTAACATTGATTATTATCTCAGTCATTTATAGGAACAATCATTCAAAAGTGTAATTCCTGCATGAAATTGATTTTAGATTTGTAATATTATTGAGCATAGATTTTTAGTTATATATATTTTAAATACATTTACAACTTTCAGATCGGTAAATAATTGTTTGCCAATTCTTCAATTCAATTTTTAGCTTCAAGACGTCTTGCAAACGGCTGAAAATGGAAAAGACTCCCCGGTATACGCAGCGGGAGCGGAACATGGTGCTCGGCTATGCGGCCCAGTACAAGGATGTGATTGAGAACAAGCGCACCGACGCCGAGTCCAATCGCAAGAAGGACGAGGTCTGGCTGCAGATAGCCAAGGAGTTCAACTCGAAGGTTTATCATCAGCGCAGCGCTAAGCAGCTGCGACAGCTCTACAAGAACATGAAGCTGCTGCTCAAGAAGGATCTGTGCGGCGAGGACAAGGGCAATCGATCCTTCATGGATCTGCTCAACACGCTCTCCCAACAGGAGTCGGTGGCCCAATATATTGCCGAGCAAATGTCACCGGAAGGCGCTGGCAGCCAAGCGACACCCAATGGTCGACATTTGGGCGAGGACTACGAGGATTCAAAGGTAAATATATAATATATATATGTAAGGAATAGATATTATAGAGATGAATGTTATTGAATAGAAGAAAGAATATTGTATTGTATTTAACTCTTTTAACTTGTTTTAAAAATGCAATTTTATGAAACAGATAAAAATTAATAAAAAAATAATAGTTTTTGACAATTTTTTGGCAAAAAAATAATAAATAATAATGAATAAATTTAATTCCAGTTGTAATACAATTTTAATTTATAGGCAAAATTATCGATTATTCCTGTGGCTGGTATAAAATAAAGTTCCCTTTTTTTCTCTCAAAATTTTAGACAAAATATAAAAAGTAATAAAAAAGAATTTGTTAGGGATTTTAGATGGGAGACAAGTTCATATAGAATTGTAGAAACTAGTGAAACAAGAATAAATAAATAAATATATATATATATATATATATATATATATATTGGATCGGAGTTGTTGCTTTCCTTCTCGCCATATATAATTCTAATGAAATGCGAAACTTTTGGAGTAGTTTTCAAAGCACTTTAAATTTATATTAAATTTGGTTTGAGATCAGTTGAGAACTTGAACAGAAAGATTCAATTGGACACAAGTTAGCTAAATTTAAGCTCAACTTAACTTAAATTAACTAAATGTGTTTTGTTCTGTTTTTTTTTTTTTTTTTTTTTTGGAATAGCTGCCAATGTATGAGGGAATGGATACGGAAGTTATAATGATTAAATCGGAGACAATTAGCGACAATGAGCAGACGGAGAATGGTATGGATTGCATGGATGAGGATGACGATGACGATTGCCCCATACCCAAAGCGCCGGAGGTTTGTCTTGGGGAGGAGGATGACGAGGTGCTCTTTGGCGCAGATCTGCGCCAGTTGCACCATCAAAACGCTGGCTCCGGCTCAACAATCAGTGCCAACAACAACAACAATAATAATAACAACAATAATAGCAACAATAACAACAACAACAATAACAATAACAGTGTCTGCTCCACAAAGACGTCCATCTCATCGACGGGCAGCTATTTGTCCGGTGGCGCCCCAAAAGCCGAAATAATGCTATCAAATGTGGGCAACATTCGCGTTGGCGCCTTTGCCAGCATTAGCAAGACGCTGCAAAATGGTTCAGCGAATAATAATAATAATAATAACAACAACAACAACAACAACAACAACAACAACAACAACATTAGCTGCAACAACAATAACAACAACAGCAGCTGCAGCAGCAACAACAGCAATGGACAACTGACGCCGGAGCAAATGCAACAACATTTGCTGCTTAACGGTTTGGGTTTGTCCGCCGTGCAACATCCGTCGCCGCACTCGCTGCAGGCGGCCATCAATGCGGCAACGAGCGGTGTAGGCAGTTCGCGGCATGCAACGTTGCAGCTGCCACGCATGGCACGTTCACATAACACATCCGCAAACGCATCCACAGCGACAACGGCAGCAGCAGGAGCAACAGCAACAACAGCAGCGGCGGCAACGGTTGCGGCAGCTGCAGCAGCAGCAGCAGCAGCAGCGGCAGCCGTCACAAATAGCGCCAACAACAACAGCGGCAACAACAACTGCAACAACAACAATGCCGGCAACGTGCAACTGTTGCTCAATGGTCGCGAAAAATCGCATTTGCAACTTCAGCCGAGCAGCGGCTGCTTGAGCATTGCTGGCGACACTTTTAATGGCTACAATGGACTCGGTGTTGCAAGCATGCACAACACAAACACCAGCAACAGTAACGGCAACGGCAACGGCAACAACAGCGCCAACAACATCAGCAACTGCGGCAACAGCAGCAGCAACAACAACAACAGCAGCAACATCCTCAACAATCTGAGCAACAGCAGTCCGCGTGGCCACAGTGAGTACATGTTGTCGCTGGCTTTGGAGGAGCGTCAGCGGAAGATTGAGTTGTTGAATGCACAGATCGAGTATTGGAAGACGCTGACCAAGAAGCTTGACTCGCATCCCGGCCACTATCCAAATCCGGCATGCCTCTGCCATTTTCCGGGCAGCGGCGGTTTGGCCGCTGTCGGCGTGGCAGCTGCCGGCGGCAGCACAGCGACAGCAACAGTGAACGCATTGCAAACGCAGTCGAGCAGCAGCTAGTCCGAAGCGAACGATGGCGGTGACGATGATGATCCCGATCCTGATCCCGATCCCGACCCCGATCCCGATCCCGACCCCAATCCTGTACCCGATGCTGATATCGATGGCAGCGTTATCAACGACGTTGCTGTTGATCTTGTTGATGAATATGTCAGCGTTGACAGCAACAACAACAACAACAACAACAACAGCAACAACAATAACAACAATAATAACGATAGCAACATCAGCAGCGACATTATATCCATCGTTGACATTGACGATGATGATGAAGATGATGTTGATGATGTTGATGATGTTGATGATGATGCTGATGTGGAGGATGACGAGGAGGAGCAGGACGCTGTTGATGACGACGACGATGATGATGATGATGAGGATCATGATGATGATGATGATGATGATGATGATGATGATGGTGGTGATGATGTGGTGGTGATGGGTGTCCATCGGAAAAGTATCAGCATAGCGAAATTAAGGCTTCCATGTGTGGAGGTGGTGGAGGATTATGACTCACAGGATGCCTTGGTCAAGGATGTGGGCGTTGTGGGCGGATTGTCACCGCCATCGTCGGAATCGGCGTCGCCAGCGCCGACGCCAGCGAAACGCGCCAAGCGCCACATTTCAGTGCTGCCAGCGACAGCTGCCTCAGCGCTGCTCCTGCAACTCGCACAGCAACAGCAGCAGCAGCAGCAGCAGCAACAGCAGCAGCAGCAAAAGCAGCAGCTAAACGGGTAGTTTGTAAGAGCTATTCGATAGTTTAGATCTATATATTTTGCATATTTTTTTTTGTAGGTTTAAGTTTGGTTTTTATTTAATCTTGCCATCATTATGATAACCACAAAAGTACCAATTATACACAATTATTATTATATTTACTTATTATATTTAATTCAATTATTTATTTATGCCTAATTTTTTGTGCCAAAAAAGGAACAGGAAACAAAAACCAAAAACAAAAAAAAAAAATGAAATATTTGCTTATGTTTTAGGAAGAACTTTAATGCTAGTTTTTTTTAGTATATCTAAATCAAATTTTATTTGCCATCTAATGAACAGCTTGCCAAAATTTAATTTTAAGCATTAACTTATTGCTTAAAAACCCCGCCTGCTATTATTAATTATTTATGTTTTTGTTTTAACTACTTATTTTTTTTTAATGTAGAATATAAAAATATATTTATATGTATACAAATACTGACAATTATTGATTAAGTTTAAACGCTGTTAACCAAAAAAAATGCAACGAAAGGCCCAAAAACTATTTTCATTTGTCACTGTACATTTTACCTTAATTTACATAACATAATAAGTTGTCATGTAGCAAGAAAAACAAAACAAACAAACAAATAACGAAAACTGTACAAATATGGTTCCTAATCTAGTCATTAAATAAAAAAAAAAAAACTAAGAAAAAGTGTTGAGGAAGAGAGAAACAATTTCAATTGTTATGCATAAAGCGCAACTTGTGTATTTTTTTTTTTTTTATATATATATATATATGTACATAAGACTTGTCTATTTCTTTTTATATACATACAAACATATGTGCTATTTAAATGCAACGCCCCCAGTCCCAAAACCCTCCAAAGAACTCTAGCTAATTTTATTGTACTTAAAAAAAAAAAAACAAAAACAAATAAAAAGAAAAAAACCCCATTTATTACTGTGTACAGAACGTAAGACGAGATATAGATAGAGATAGATTTGGAGAACAATTTGCTAGTCGCCGCTGCATAACTCTATTTATTAGTATAGCATAAAAATATTAAAAAGTGCTATTTAGTTATGCATTTGCATACTTTTAGTAATAAGATATTCAACAACATATGTGTAAAAATATTGCCTAAATGTAACCTTAATTTACAAAACAAAAACCTAAACAAAATATTTGTACAATTTTTGTAAAGAAAACAAATGAATAAAATCCAATGAATTTATTTAATCGTTTTGTGCGAACATTTCTTTTCTTGAGTGCACCTAAGCCGGCTGTTTAAATTTAGGCGCGCTGCAAAGCGTTGCCAGATTGCTGGTTGTGTGCACTCAAATTGAAGGTTGCCCACTTCAGATTCGGTAGTTACCGATAACAGTGACTCGTGTCGAGTAACGGGTGCTAAGCATAGTAATTATATTTAAATTATCGCTTCATCTCTCTGACGGCCGACAAGAAGCAACGCTGCGCGCATGTGTATAATGAGAAAGAGCGAAAGAGAGAAAGAGAGACATGGAGAGCGTTCGTTTTGCGTATAGGTATATATATAGATAGCTCTCTGCTGGACAGCTGGAAACGCGCATCGAAAGGTAGCGGAGCTGATTTGCAAATTCTTTTTTTTGCGTTATTTATTACTCATCCAGCGAGTATGCAGTCATCGAAAGATCTGTAAAATAAAATAAACAGCAGTCAGGTCAAATTGGTGCTCGTTACATATTTAGCGCATATTTTATATTATTATTATTATATGCTGCTTGCATATGTGTAAAATTAGCTGTTGCAAACAAATAAAAAGTGAATGAGCAATTTCAATACACCAAGTCCACTGTGTGTCTTTGTGTGTGTGTATTTATATAGCATTACAAAGTAAAGCAGCGGCTGCGGTTGCTCCACATATAATTTATTATTTTTGTAGTTGTGGTTGTTATACATATATAATTGCAACGGGAGCTGGTAAGCTGATAAGTTGATGCCCGGTTTCCACATCAATGAAATGGGTGAAATGGTATTGGACGCCATCGATGACATCGGCGTTGTCGATGTCTACGATCTGGCATCGGATATTGGCAAGGAATATGAACGGATTATGGATCTCTATGGCACCGATGCGGTAAGCAGTTTAATGCCAAAGATTATCAACACGCTCGAGCTGCTGGAGGCGCTGGCCACAAAGAATGAGCGTGAAAATAAAACAATCCAGGAATTGCGCGAGAAAATTGCGCAGCTGGAAAGTGAGAAGCTGGAGAAGGCCGAATTTCGGCGGCGTTTTGAAAAGGAACTGGAACTGATTGAGGAGCAGTGGCGGAGCGAGACAAATGAGCTGGTCGATTTGGTCTCCTCGCTGCAGGACGAGAACAAGCGACTGGTGAAGCAGACGCAAGATTTGCAATCATCATCCGCACAAAGTTCCGGTTTGGGGGCCAGCCTAACCGAGAGCATCATCAGCATGACGAACAATGAGCTGAATGGCGCACTTAGCGATACGCAGGTGTTGCAGCGCCTCAAGGAGCAGATCTACAAGCAGCGGGACGAGCTGAAGCAGCGTGAACGCGAACTCCAGGACAAGTACAGCGAGCTGGAGCATGTAAATCCTTAAGTTAACCATTGCTATTAATGGAATTGTATTTGAAATCTTTTTTTTTCTGTCTTTGGTTTGTCTAGGTCAACATTCAGGCCGAACGACTGAAGGCGTCGGAGCGAGATACGCGTCGGCGGCATAAGCTGATGCAGGCACAGGTGAAGACGCTGTGCGAGGAGCGTGCCGATTTTTTGGCCCAGCTGCAAGACCAGTGCCGTGATATTAATCAGCTGCGCAAGCGTTTGGGCCTCGCCGAAAAGGAGAACGAGGATCTGGTGCAGTCCTACGATGATGATCAAAATGATCCGAATCGACCGCGCTACACAACCCGCGAGCTCAAGGAGCTGATCAGCGAGCGTGACGGGCTGCTCACCACCATTGACAATCTCAATGAGCAGCTGGCCGAGCTGAAGCCAGCACCCAGTGCCAAACGTACGCGTCAAATATCCAGCTCCGATGACAGCGACGACGATGTTGATGATGATGATGACAACGAGGCCGACGATGGTGTTGAGGCCGATGTCGATGATGATGTTGCTGCAGGCGAATCGTGCGTATATACATGGACACACATACACATACATACACATACATACACATACACATACATGTACACATAAATAGCTCCATTGTCCAAAAATGAGAGTTGTATTTTTCAATGCATTAGAAATTTTTAGATCCTTTAAGATCTAATTATAAATATGCATTGAAGGAGACGATCGAGAAATATAAATATATATATATATATATATATAGATCTATATATACATATATTTATATATATTCATATTCTTGCTAATCGTTAATAGCTATGTCCGTCCGTATCTTTATCTATAATAGTTAACTGAATGCAACCTAAAAGATATAGACAATTATAATGCAGACAGTTCATACGTAAGTTTCTACCGGAATCGGACCACTATATCCTATAGCTGCCATAGTGTTTATCCGTGTATTTGCACAACTTTTTATTTTACTAATTTATGCCAAGCAGATCCTTATTAGAAGAACGAATTACAATATAGCAATCCACAGGAACGTGGAAACAATAGATCAATGAAGACCAATCGTAAAATTAATAATAATATTTACAAATAACCTGGCTTTTGCACTGCAGTTGGTAAAAACTTGATGTCCCAGTCGAGGTTTATTGATTTATTATTAATCGAACGTTTTTATTTATTATTTATCTTCAACTTTAAACTTGTATTTGCTGTCCCATTATATATATATATATATAAGTTAATAAGCAAATGTCCTAAAATTAATTAAACGTATTCTCTTCAATGTTAGGCCACCTGGAGACGATGCGCCCGTGCAGGGACCGTTGCCATATGAGCCTGATGATGCGCCCTGGAAGAAGAGCTCCGAGTCTGGCATACGCAAATTGTGAGTTTTTGTTGAGCAGATTTGAATTAATTATAATTTTGAGCATTAATTGCATCGTTGAGACTTTGTGTGTATTGCAGCTTCCGCAAGCTGTTCTCGGATCCATCGGATGGCACCAACACATTCCCGAAACGTTCCTTGGCCACGCTCTCCAAGATGGCCCTCTCGGCCACGCCCGGCAGCGGCACCGAGCCGAAGTAAATGCCTTTTTAGCCTAAGCGTCAAGTGCATTCAAATTTCTTAATTGTGGTTTCGATTTTGTTTATGTATTATTATTTTATTATATATATCTATTTTTTTGTTTGTTTATTTATTTTTAGTCCTTGTCTGCTCTTTGCTATGTTTTATATGCTCGTTAAGTATTTACCAATTTCTTATTTACTGTATATAATTAACATATTTGATTGCTGTGCCCTCCTAATCATAAGTTGTTATTTCTTTTTTACGTAATACTTTAATATATTATTTATTTATGATTATCCGCTTCAATTAATTGATGCCAATGTTTATGTGTACTAACTAAACTAATATCTGACCAAATGCAAGGAACTATAGGCAAATGGGTTACGGATTCCATTCGAAACCGGATCACATACATATATCCATACATACACATACATATACATTTACCTAGCTACTTACCTACCCATATAGACATACTTACATACCCTATACATATGCAATGTTCCAAAGAACAAAATGTATGCCCTAATTTTAAAACAATTTCTGTAGGCAAATGAGTGAGTTGCAAATACACTTAACCGATTAGAAAACATTTATATTTATATATATATAAATATATTTATATATATATTTTGAAAATACCCAGGAATTGTAGAAAGTTTTTAAATGCCAATTCAATATTTGCCACACACACACATTTTCTTCCAAAGTTGAGTATTTTTGGAACTTGTTCTGTTCGAAACTAACCTTAACTAAACAAACTTAAATTATCAAAAAAAAAATAAACACACTTTGTAGGGTCTAATTTTGCCATTGAGCGACAAAACTTAGCCGAAATCCATAATTGCCTCTTAATCTAGTTAAGAATGCATTCCAAACTAATGACTAAAAAAAGAAAAACGGGAGAGAATTACTAATAAAAAATATATTCAAATATAAACAAACAAATAAAATATATTTACTTCCACTAATTGTATATTCTATATACATGCATCCCTCTCTCTCTCTTGCTCTTTCGCTCAATTAGTCTATCTCTTTCTGGCTCTAAGCTTGTAGCAATCACGATTTTTAAAAATTCCATTTTTTTTTTTTATCAAGTAGACCCATTTTATAGCAGTTGCCCCAAGCGGCCTTATGTTAAATGACACAAAAGCCATAATAATTGGTTATTAAATACGATTTAAATAAAACGTAATTAAAAAAAATCTTAATTAACAATTAGCCATCGTTGAATTGTAGCTGATTGTTGATAAATTAGTTATAAATAAAATCAGAGAACAAACTTTAAATATTAAAGGACAAAAATGATAGAAACATATTACACTTTAAAAAAATTAAAAATTAAACGAAAATCAGGAAAATTGTTTTAGCCGCAAATTGTAATCAAATATTAAAAGACAAAAAAAATTATACACGTTGTTACCAATTTAATGAAACTATTTACCAATTATTAATTATATAGCTTAACCGTTTTAGCGTTTTTTGCGTGTATGCACAAAATTTAGAATTTGCTGCAGTTTAGCTACTACTACTACTCACATTAACCTCTTCAGTAACCCCCCCCCATCCCTATACCCGATCCGAACCGGTTGCATCTTGGGTTTGATTGATAACGATTCCTGCTTATTGCTGCTAATCTGTACAATCTGTGAATTGAGTTCTTTCTAGCTTCGCTGTCATACTTCCAAATTCCACATAATGTGCATCCAAACATCATCCAACTTAGTACATATCAGTTATTGATTGTGAGCGACTCTTTTGGCCAAAACCCATGGGTTTTTTTTTTTTTTTTGGTTATGAAGGAGGAATGTGCCAAAGACTAAAACGGTGTTCAGAGTTTGCCATTGAACCAAGATCATCACATTCAAGCATACCTGTAATCCCCGTCATGAAACGCTTTAATTCTGTCAACTGAAATTTTATATATCAAAAACTTGAAAAAGTAACCAAAATTTACACAGTTTATAATGAGATAAGTGGATTTTTGCAAGAATGCAGCTGCAGGATGCAGGATGCAGGATGCAGGATGGATTGGAGACACTCGAGTATTTGTGTGAAGTATTAAAGCTATTTATTTACATACATGTATTAAATAATAATCCATTGTCTCCCAAATTGGCAAATTACGTCTAAAATCGATAAATACATGAATTTTTAAATGCGACCAGTGACTGAGGAAAAAAATGAGTTTCTAAAATTTTCAGTATGATTTAAATGATGGGGAATTTAAAGATTTCAATTTCTATGTCAACGCAGAAAAGGCATGAATTGTATTAGTATATATATTAAATGAATTAATGTTAATTAAATTTATATACACATATACATATTATACATACAACTAAATTATTAATCAGATAACGCAAAATATTTAAATATTATACATTATACAATAAATATACAGTAAATACAAGTTGTGGCAAATAAAATACACAAAAACATAACGAAAATTTAAATATTGTGTTTTACATTTGATTTTCGCAAATAAAAACGAACATCAAAATTTTCCTGTTATATCTCGTCAAAACTGAACGGATTTTGAAAATTATTTGAAGCGAAAATAGAGACTGTTTTCGCTTTCAATTCTCAGGTAAGTCATAACTTTAAGGACTTTGATACTTGACAGTCTTGGAAATAATTAAACTTGGAATATTTAAGCAAACAAAATTCTGTTTCGAAACTCTACAACACATAGCTTTCCCAAATAATCGGTCGGCGTCGGAAACAAATATTACATCGAGGGTCTTTTTACGTTTTTCTAATCTATATAATATTGTATATATATATATAAACTATATTATTATATAGTTTAAATATCAAAATATAAGGGAAGAAATGTGCTTCAAAATAATTAAAATGTCATATTGAAGTCCTGTTGTATATTTTTACAAACATCCAAATTTGGGTTCGAAGTTGGAATTGATTGATTTTGATTTTTTCGTTTTTCCACTTTTATTTCACAACATTTTCGTCATATAAAAATAAAATTTAACTATTAAGTAAATATTCTTTATAAAGGTCCCTCGATCCCTCAAATGTAAACTTATCTTTCGACTCTTTGCTTCTATATGGTAATGATTTTTTTGGAGTATTACTAGGAATCCCCCATCAAGGAACAAATTTTCTTGTCTATACCCGGCGACTGTTAACAGATGATATTATTGGCAATTCATTTCGTTCGACTGCCATTAAATTGAATTATTGTTAAATTAGATCTGCTTTCTAATTATGCTTAATTTTTGATATTAATTCAAGGAACGTCAACGAGAATATTGAAAAAGCGTTTTTAATGTCATTTCGAAAGCTTTGCAACTTATGGGAACTATCATGGCTTAGTCGAATATATCTGAGCTTTAAAGCTGCAGCTCAGCAAGGACACGTATTTGAAAGAGATGGAAAGTGAGTGACAGAGAAAGCGAGAGATAGAGAGAGAGAGAGAGAGAGAAAGAGAAAGAGCGAGTTGTACACATAATCAATCGCAGCATCCAGCTTAAAAATACCGCGTATCCTGCCCCATTATCCTGTTGCATGCTGCTCGCCTGATACACTGGCTGAGTTTGAGGCGTATCTAGGCGTGGTGTGTGCTTCCAAAGTGTCTTCAGAGCCCGGATACGCGGCTGAATCGAGAGCGCGCAGCAGAAGCCGGCCGGCGTGCGAGTAGAGGGGAAGCGCCAGCAAGCGAGCTAGCTATAAAGGCAGGCCCTGGCCAATGCCCACCAATGACTGGGCGGGGAAGTATGCTCCAAGGACACACACTCACAGACACACACACACACACAGCAGCAGCACACAGGAGGCGTATTCGACAAGACGCTTAGAATGTGTGTGCTATGGAATTCCAATTAAGCAATTAAAAATTCTACGCTGAATGGCGTTGGGGAAGTTTGTCAGCTTTTTAATTAAGACGATGCCAGCGTAATAGGATAGAAGAAGATGCGTTGGAAAAAGTGTAGGTCGAAATGGGTGCAGCTAATGAAGTGAGGGTGGCCAATGCGATTGAGTGGTGTGGTAGGGGTAAGGTCGGTGGAAACAACATTTCTCACTAATTGGCTTGGCTGGGCTCGGCTTGCGTGGCTAACAAACCGAAAGTAAGGGGTAGGTTTGGAAGGGCCTGCGGTGCAGATGGACTGCTTTCTACATTTGCGCTGTGCCCCATTAGTGGCATTATTTAATCGCATTTAATGAGCTAACAACAACATGTGCATCGCACTCTATGCGCAACAAAATTCAAGTCAGTGGCAGCAACAGCAACAGCAGCAACAGCAACAGAATCAGCCAGTGGTAAGTAGTTTCTCCTTCGGCTGACTCTGATCGATGTTCGTCATTTATCGCGTGCTTACACGATTTCAGGGGCCTTCAGTAAGTCGATTTTCGAATAGGCGCACAGCAAACTTGTGTAGCAGCTGCTGGTACTGCTGTTGCTGCTTCCCCAAACAAACTTGCAACTTCAACCAGCAGGGCACAAAAGCACACACACACATACACACACATGCATACGCATACGTATATTGTTGTATGTTGCTGACTGACGGCGTCAGCGGCGGGGTTTGCCAGCTAAAGCAACAAACACAAAAGCTACGCGCAATACGCGTGTGTAAGAGAGTGATGGCAAATGAACAAATGAACGAAAAGCAAGCAAAAAAAAATAGCTGCCGATTTTCTGTTTGTTGCTGCTTGTTTCACACTGTGCGCCTGTGCACAAAAACTGTTTTTTATACAAACACATTGCTATTTGCGTTGGCGCACATTTATGTGCACGAGTGAGTGCTAAAGCATATTTAATGTAAATGCATAAATTGGCTCGCGTGGAAAGCTTGCGTGCGTAGCGTGCCAGACAGAGACATACACACACCCATGCATATGTATAAGAGTATGTATATGTGTAAGTGCACATATTTAAATTAAGAGTGAGACAAATCTATTCGCTCTCATTCAGTTTGGTTAGCGTTCTCTTATCGTCTATCTCTCTCTCTCTCTCTCTCTCTCTCTCTCTCTGACACTATGACTGTTTGCATCTCTGTCTGCGTAATTCTGTTGTGCCTATATTCGTATGTGTGTAATTAAATGCTTTTATATAGCTATGCTAGTGGGGGAAGGGGCGTGGTTTTGTCGCTTGGCAACGCGCTGCTGTTGGCTGCTGTGCGCCTATTTAGCGGCCAGCGTTTGGTTCGAACAAGAAAACGAAAGTGTTAAAAGCGTTAAAGCATGCGAGTTTGTATGGAGCTTGTTCTATTGGCATTGCCCGTACATGCACATGTATGTATGTGTGTGTACATATGTGGAGCCCGCGGTCATATGTGATTGGGCATCCTGGCCTGTTTTCTTTCTTGTCTGGCCGCCTGATGAATTTGCGACGCGCATGACGCGATATTTAAATGCGACAAATGCGGGCGCCGTCACAAACATGTTGGAGGCCGCTGCCGAGCCGGCCAAGTTCGTCGGCCGACGATTGTGTGCATTAGCGTGCTAATTGTGTCTGGGCGCCTAATAAGTTCGTGTGAATTCTATGAATTTCGCCTGACATAAATTTTTGTAATTTTCGCGATGCTGCATGGCCATGGTGGCATATTGGAATAAACATTCTAGGAACTTGCCCTAGATGCGTCAGCAGGCGAACAGAAAGCTCCAGCATAGCGACGACCTAAATAATATTTTTCCCCACATCATCAATCTTTCTGTTTCTCTCTCTTTCCCCCTCTCGCACACACGATTACATGCTTTGTTTGCCGCGTGGTGTATATAAGGCAAGCAATACTATTGTATCTTATATACCGATTGTAATCATATTATACATACACACATGCATACGTATTACAGAGTGTGTACGGCAAGTGCAGAGTGTTAAACAAGAATGGCAATAGTTGTTGTGACTGTGACTGCGGTTAAGCTTTTTGTCAGCCCATTGGTTGCTGAATTAGCTAAGCTTTTCCCTTCTTTTGGCTGTGCATGCGCTACGCTTAAGATTGACAGCATTTCAACCTATCAGCATGTGTTGTTCTTGTTACGAAATCTCGTTATAAAATCTGACGAAAATTATATTGGTTCTTCTGCTAGTTGTACTCAATAAGCGTAATTTTAACAAGATTTAGACAAAAATACAAGACGTAATAAAAAACAGTTGGATTAAAATATTTAAATTTGTACTTGTAAAATAAGTCTCTCTTTGCTGTGTTTCTGAATCGTTTTAATAGTCTTTTTAACATATCTTGTTAAAGTATATGATAAGCTGATTGTATGACTTAGATATAAAAAAAAAGGTTTATTACAGCAATGGTTTTTACATTAATAATAAACTTTTTGTTAATTAATGTTGTTAAACAATTCAACAAAAATACGGAGAAGCAATTGTAATAAATATGTAAAAAGTAATTATTACAAGTTGCAAATTAGGCTCATTTAAATGCCACATGTATGCTTAATATGCAAGTGGAACAAGTTACAGGGTAAAACATTGTCGGCTATCATTGGCGGGCGGGAATAAAAGAGGGAAAGAAAAGAAAAGCAAAGAACGCTGAAGAATTTGATTCGCTCGTTTTGTCCGTCTCGCATGTAATGCGTTTTTTGTTGGTACAATAAATGCTCCAGTTTTGCCAGGCGAACATAATGGGGCATAAAGCGACACAGCTGTCAGCCAGACTGGGATTCACCACTACTGACAGACAGACACACACACACACACTCTGACATTTGTATGTATTTGGTATGCACTTGCACTTGCCGCCTCTGAGA
The DNA here is from genome assembly GCA_035042405.1 of Drosophila demipolita. Taxonomy (NCBI): domain Eukaryota; kingdom Metazoa; phylum Arthropoda; class Insecta; order Diptera; family Drosophilidae; genus Drosophila; species Drosophila demipolita. Next base: position 213,236 of record JAWNLI010000056.1, on the reverse strand, counting down.
AAAGTCTGGTTTATTGTTGCCATTGTTGTTGTTGTTGTTGTTGTTGTTTTGGTTGTTGCTGTTTGGGTTATTATTCTGTATTATGTTTGCTTTTGCTGCTACTATCGTATTTAGAATTTCCCGTTTCTGCCACAACAGCCAAGAACAATAAGAGCATAACCAAGCCACGCTGAATACAAAACTTACACCGCAAAGTGAAAACTACTCGTGTGGCGGCTTGCGTTGCATGCAACGCATCCAGCCAAACCTGAAATCCAATGTTAGCCGCTTGAATAAGCTAAGAGGCGCTGATTAGCATAAAGTACGTGTGGGCGGGCAATTCCGGTCAAATGAATTACACAGTTGCTGAATATATATATATATATAGAGAGAGAGAGAGAGAGAAAGAGAGAAAAAGAATTATCATTGATCTGAGTAAACTTTAATGTGCCTCTTCGAGATTGGTAACTCCAGTTGCAAAATTGCGGACGATATGGTCTTTCCCGGATGCTAAGAAAACTCAATAGAAATTTTCTTATACATCTTAGCTGGCGGAAGATTTAGGCTTTCCCTAGGAAAACTCAAAAGACATTTTTTCTATCAATCTTAGCACGCAGTTCCTTGAATCTTAACTAATTTAAACTAATAATTGAATTTATTTATGCGAGCTTGCATTTCTACTTTTAGGAATAGATTTCTTAACAATCGAAAATATATACTTTTTTTTTGGTATTTTATTTAAGGCAAGCATTTTTTTTCTTAAAATAGTTTCGGGGCAGCCATATATATTACTAGAATTGCAATTGTGTAGCACCCAACTAACATGGCTAAAAAAAAAACACCAAAATTTCAAAGTGACCACGTGGCAAGGACTAAGGATAACGAGGACATACACACAGACACACACACACACACACACTCATATATAGAGAACATAAACCCACACACCGGGTGTCAAGTGTTGATATTAAAGCCTTAATGCGGCACTCACACGGGTGGCAACAGTGCCACAAGCAGCTGGGGCTAAGCAATTGAAATCCGGTCAATTGTGCTGCAAAATATATTTGGACAGAGCTCGCCAATGAAAATATTGCAACTGCATTGCAGTTGAGTCCCGGGGGCGGTAAATGAAAGCCGAACAAAAGATGTGCAAGTTTAAGCGGTTCTCAACCACTGTGTGTGTGTGTGTGTGTGTAACAAATACTTACTTGTGTGACTGCAAGAATCGCTGAGCTGTGTGCAACGGTCTCCCATTTAAATGTCATTGCCTAGCGTTGCCTTGCGGCTGCTTTGGGGCGCCACCACCCTGTCCGTTGGTGGTGGGCAATTGCTTTGAATAGCCAGCTAAACCGCACAAAAATACTCTGCCACATTTTTATACTCTACTATCAGGTTAGAATGAATGTTCCTAAGTCGATATGGCTTCAACATATATATATTTAATGGAAGCATTCAAATAGCTGATATAAATCTGGCATATAAAAAAAAATATACATTTTGTTCAAAATCGAAACTGGTGTGAAATTTGGAAAATCACCTATAAATGCAAATTTACCTTGTTTTTAGAATTATCTTCTAAATAAACGTAAATAAAACTTTATTGTTTTTTAATAGAATAATATAGATGATATTAAGAAATAAATTTCTAATAATTATGTAAAAAGTAGTTAAGCAAAACATTTATTTGTTAATAAAGATTTTATATTTATTTGCTTTCTCGGCAAGTTAATTTATAAATTTATAAACTACCTAATATATTTGTATATATGAAATCTTAAAATTCGATTGACTATTTTATTAAGTAAAACGAATGGAAACATTAGGTAAAACCTGAAAATCTAAACATTAAAATGTTATAAATTAAGAATAAAAATATTTTGCAATTTCAAATATTATTATATTTTATTTATCTCTGTGTATATTAAATTAAGATTGGAGATTACTTAAATATAATTATTAATAGCTGACTTCAAAAGCAGAGTTATTTTCAGCTCCTTTCAACTAATATCAGAGTATTACGTAGTCGGATATGTGTAAGTACAACGGTTTCAGCTCTTTTCGGCTGACATTGGCCAAGCGGAAGTGGTATTTAAGCGGATTTCGTCGACTGCTTAGCGCCTCGTTCAAAAGTGTCAACTGTTTTGGCTGCTAAAACGGGTCCTGAACGGCAAACACTCCGTGCTGTCGCCCGGTCCGTCTCCATGACGACAGAATGCCAAGTGGAATAGTAATTTAAAGACGGGAAAGGCATCGCTCAGTTTGGCTTAGCTAGAAAAATATTGCTTTATGATTGAAACTGCCCCAAATTTATGTTAATAAAGAAAATGGCTTCTAAATTGCGAAACACATTAAATAAATTGGATAATAATCAACGCTTTTAAAAATAATAAAAATGTTATAAGCGAATTAAAAATAGAAGCTTGTTCAACTCAAAACAGCAGAGAAACCAGATGATTAAACTAATTTATTTCCGGTTATGTAAAAAATGACAAAAATAATAGTGTTTCAGTATTTGGAACTAATAATCAACATTAAAAGCTACATTTTACTTATAATCTATTCAGAATTTTTTATCGTTATGGTCTCAGCTGTTTCATCACTTTTATGCAAATATTCAAGCGTAATTTAACTTAATTTCGATGAATTTTTTAATTTTTCATTTGAATACTGTCCATTTTTTTTTATGGGGTGCTTGAAACGACATCAAGCATTAAGCGAAGTGTATTCATAATTTGATGAGATAGCTTAACGGTAAAAAAGTGTTAAAGCTTAACTTGTTTTGTTCTGTTTTTACGAGCAGCTGCCATCACTTCCTTTCCCCCTTTTGCGCTCTGAAGCGCCAGCTTGGGCTGGGCTGTGAGCTTTGCTGCAATACTGCGTGTCCGTTTCGAAAGCTTTCGTTTGTCATTCCAGTAATAAAAACCGTTTGTCACGTGCCAATATCCAGGCGCTGGAAGCGCTGGAAGAGCTTTTACATCATAAAGCAAAAACAAATCATATGGCCGAAGCTTTTACCAACAACCGGCAAAACAGCTGTGGGGCGGCGGTGGTGGTGATGGTAATGATGACGATGACGACATGGTCTTATGCTATAAGGACTGAGTCTGAGATCAAGCCATGACGATTGCTCAATCTCCGCATGCCCATTATAAACATGTAATAGAGTAGCACCAACTGGGTTGTGAGAGGGGGGGGTGCGCTTGTGGTGGTGACAGCATGGGATAAATCATCTGTTAGTTGTCTGCTGCAGTTCGAAGGTGGTTTGGATGGCAGTTTTTTATTTGCTTGCTGAAATCTTACGCAATTTGCTGCATGACTGTTGAAATGATTGAGTGCCAAGTGATGAGTGGCAGACAGAGGAGCTGAGGCTGTGCATGAAATCGTTTGATGGCTTTTGACAAAACGCAAATTCTGTTCTGCTTGAGATGAGGAAATGAAATGCACAAATTAATAATTTCAAGTTAACTGGCATTATCAGCATATATATAAATTGAATTTGCAGGAAGCAATCACTTTGTCAACGTAAGACTTAAGATTGTGGGCCGATATAACTCAAATTGACTGAGTTCAGCTTTAAAAATTGTACCGATTTTCGGCAACACAAGTAATATATATATATATATATATATTTAACAGCATCACGATTTTTTATGCAAAATAAGCCCTCATAAATTTCGGACTGCTATATCAAATAGCTCTCTTAGGAATAATCGATAGATTTATTTCATTTGTACCATAATTGTAAATTTCAAAATTTTTTATCATTACTTATTGAATCCATTGAAAATATGTAAAAGAAGTTTAGAAGATATGTTTAAAATCTATATAAATCAGAATTTTACATAAATATCTTTCTATTGATAAAATTGCTTGTCTGTACAAATTTCAGTTGAGAAACACTGAATGAAAAATCTTATACAAATATAATAAAATACTTGACTTATGATTGGGGTTTTGTTGTTGCATTTTGTTTGGGTAACAAGTTAATTAATTGCATCGCCTTTATTTGTATTGAATTGTCGATTGTGGTTGATGTGAATTGCATTTGAATGAATCGATCGAATTATAATGCCCTGAAGACGTGGTCAAGATTGGTTAGCTGCTCAATTAAATGTGAAGGTGGAAACCTTCACCATCCAAATGCCATCAGTCTTCAAGTCTCGACAACTTCTAATTGCATATAAATTGCATATAAACCAGCGCCAACCATATTACGTATACGCAGTGTGTGCGCTCAATGTTGCTGTTGCTGTTGCTGTTGCTGTTGTTGTTGTTGCTGTTGCCGTTGCCGTTGCCGTAGCAGGTGTTGTTGTTCCAGTTGCTTTAATATTGTTGTAGAGCACTTGGCCAGTCGGTGGCGCATTGCAATCATATATAAATATATATTTAATGGCACGCCTTGCATGTGCCTTGCACAACAACAACAACATGTGAAAATAGGTAAAAAAAAAAAAAATACCCCCAGCTTTTTACCTCACATTAATGTTCTTTGATTTTTCGTTGCCGTGCCGCAAAATTCATTTTTTTTTCGTTGTAATTATTTTTATTTATCCTTTTTATAATAGTTTTTCACTTTTTTTTTATTTCATTTTTTAAGTGCCTGCCAAGCATATATGTCTATATATATATATATATATATATTGTATTATGTATGTGTGCAGAATTTGTTGGTGTTGTTGTTGTTGTTGTTGTTGTTGCTGCATGTTTTTTACCGTCTGCCTTTTTAGCGTTGTCGTGAGTACAACGGCGTAAAGTGGCCAACAAGCCGTTAAGCGTGGTCTCCTGCCATGCATGCGCTCCTCCAGCCAGTCAGCACACCAGCCCCTTCCACACACACACACACACACACACTGCCACGCCCACAAGATATATATATATATATATATATATATAACATCTAGCCAAGCTCTGCCAAGCTCTGTGTGTGTGTGTGTTTTTTGTATAGCTTTAATAAAATAGAAGAAAAGCAAATGGAAAATGTATAAAAAACTAAAGTTGACAAAAGGGTTGCGAATACCATTTGGGGAAAACTGCTGCTCATTACCAAAAAAAAAAAAAAAAATCACAAAAAATAACAAAAACAACTTTTATTAGATGGTTGCTTTTGTTGTTGTAGGTTTTTGCTTTCCAAATGCATTATGATGTAAGGTTGCAAGGACCATAACAAAGTCAGTGCTGTGGCCATTAAGTGCAACGGGTCGCAGTGATAAATTGCCTGCTACGAAATTCTCAAGCAAATGCAAAAGTTTCGCTGCGGCGCCTATGCGTATGCAACACACATTTGCAATGCCCACACTACACCACCCACCCCCTGACACACCAACCACTCACTATATTTTTTTTTTTTTTTTATTTTTTTACTTTTTGCCTGATGTGCATTTGTGCAATTTTCGTCATTTTTTTGGCATCGACACAAATGCTTTGCCTCAGTTTCAGACCTGATTCTAGCTGGCCTGGCACGAAACTTGCTAGACAATTGCAATTGCTTCAATATTCCACTCACTGCCTCAACTACCAACTCTCCCCCCTCCCTCCCCCTCCACCATTCTATCACCCTTCTATTTTCCACTCATCGGCTTGTACAGAAAATTAGCCATGTTTGTGTGTTTGATTTCTATATAAATGTGTTTTCAAAACTGAAGACTTCAAATTTCATATAAAAGTTTTATTTTATTTTATTTTTTTGATAGCTTTCATATTTTGCAAATATCGACACATATCGAAAAAGTCTTCTGCTTGACTTATAATTACCAAATTATTAAAAATGTTGATGTTAAATGATTGAAATAAATTGGCATAAAAAATAATTCTGTGTTGGAATTAGAAAATTGGCAATTTTGTTGATATTTTTGTAATTAATATTAAATTTGGTACTTGAAATATTGTTATATTTTCTTATGCCTTAAATAAATTTTAAATAAATATTTTTCTGCTTCGGGTCGTGACTTGTGGGCCCATCTCGATCCCACAGATTTAAAATTCGCTATTTAAAGTAATTTCTTACAAATTTATTTCCGGATATTAAAAAAAAGTTTCACCGTCTTAAATTATGTTTTGGCCAAGATATTTACGTATGTTAGCCACTTTTTCGACCGATTTTCGCTATGACAGCTATATAAAACTGTGTTTCGATACGGTTGCTTTCGGTTTTCAAGATGGATTTTATGTTACTTCAAGATAATTTTTAAACTGAAATTGTAGCTGATCCAGAATTGGACTGGCGACGTCAGTTTCAATGGAATAAACATTTCAATGAAATGAAAATACCAAAAGGGGAATTCAAAATCACATGGAGCTGTCCCAAAGCAGATGTTGCTTTTCAATTTGGTAAGGTCAAACAGGGATAGCATCCTTGGGCCGTTTCCATCTCCGCCGAGGTCAGACCGACAATGTGTGCATCGCAATAGTCATTCGCAAACAGGTCTGGTGTCTGAACTTTGGCTGGCACCCTAATTAAATGATCGATTGATCCATCAATCAATTGCTCAATACCACAATGCCGCATTCGTTTAATGCCGCATCAATTATGTGGCACGAGCCCGATGCGGTGGCCCGTTGCCAGCTAAACTACTGCGCCAACTTGCCTTTAATGTGGCTACCAAAGATGCATAAAGTAATCGGTGTCGTTTTAAGGTAGAAAAGTGCAGATAGTGCAGATTCTCATCATAAATTGCAATTTTAATAAGTCGAGACTATATATTATAAAATATACCAATGCCAATAATGGTATATATATTCTTAATCAGGATCTACAACTGAGTCGATATGGTCATGTCCGTCGGTTTGTCTGAACTCAGAACCATAGAACCATAAAAGTTAAAAAAAAATTATAAGAGATAAGTTTGCTCTAATTTATCGAGAACTGCCTCCGTTTATCGAATATCGATAAATTTCTGTAGCAATTACTGCAACAATTTTAAGGGCAGAGACGCCTTATTAAGACATAATATTCATATGCATATTTTTGATCGGATAAGATATAGTTAAGTTACTGTATCTAATTTATATAGATTTATTATATATATATATAGGTAACAGCTGGCTTCAGAGTTAATCGATAATTTATTTATTTTTTTTATTGGCAGTTAACTTTTATTCTATTATTTAAGCTATCTCTTGAATATTTAATATTGAGTGAGATAATTTAAGATTTTAATATATATATTATTTTTTATTTTTATTTGATTAGTTAATATATAGCTCAGTATTGGATTGAAATTGGAGAAAGATGAGGAGCTGTTTTGGGCAGTATTTTATAGTATGTTCAATAATATTATTTGAGATATAATAACTTATAACTTAAATCATAATTAAATTCAAATTCTTATTTATATATTTTGCATTTTGTTATATTGATATTTATTTTTATATAATTTGAGTATTTGTATATTAAAATTCTTATATATTTTCTTAGTTAAATAATCCAATTTTCTTTTTAAATATGTATTTAATATTAAACTGGCAAAAGATCATTAAATTCTACCTTTAACAAATTAGTAATTTAATGAATTAACAGCTTAGAGTTATATTAAATGAAAATAAATAAATAATGATGGTTAAACAGAAATGATGTTTTTGTAATGATAATATATAAAACTTACAGTTTAAGGACAACAATGCAATTGGGTAAAACATGAAGAGTTATTCATATGCAAAAAAGGAACAAGTTTGGGCCAAATATTAAATTTAGAGTGCATGCGATTTGATGTGCATTTCATAATTTATTTGCAGTTGTAGTGCCATAAATATTGCACATACAGAGTGTGTGCGAGTGCCTGCAACACACACACATACACACACACACACACATACATTTGCATTTGGCCTGGCTTTAATGTGTGTCATCGTTTTGGCATTGTCAGCCTTTTGGGCGCTGTCTAATTGGCCAACTGGCTAGCTGGCTGAATGACTGAATGACTGACTGACTGACTGACTGACTGACTGGCTGACTGGCTGACTAAATGGCTAACTGACTTGGCAACGACTCTCGGTGCAAGCAATTTTGCGGCACTGCGTCTTTGCAACTTATTGAATTTGTGTGCCGCTTGGGCTCATTTGATTCTGTCTGTCTCTCTATGATTGCGATGCTGCCATTTCTTTGGCAATTCGGCAATATGCTTGGCACAATATGACATTGTCCACGGCCATGCCCACGCCCACGCCCATTTGGCATTTGCATATGAATGGCAGGGCATGCAATGAAAATGAAAGCATTGCAAATCAATAAACAGCTACACCCCAACCACCCCCCCCCCCACTCTGCTGCATATATACATACATATTTTTTTTTTTACCACATATCTTTTTGGCCAGGTGTAATCAGCACTTAGGCAAATTTGTGGCTCTGTTGTCGCCTGCTTGTTGAAATGCATGCGACAGCAAATGGCAAATCCTTTCGACTGCAGTTGTATGTTCATTCGATATTCGCAGGTGACATTTCTCAGTGCCACTAAGTGTCGCCTGAGGTGGTACGCTGTCCAAGTTGCCCCCAGACCGCTGTCGAGCCTAAAAGACATGTACAGCAATACCGGCGGCATATCAATTTAAGTTGCCACGTGTCAACCGGCGTACACAATCTAAAGTGACACTTGAAGCACAACAAATAAAAAGAGAACAACCCAAAAATAAAAATACAAAACAAAAAAAAAAAAAAAAAAGGACAAACTTACTTTGGTGCCGCACAGTGCTGCCTCAAACAGGTTCCGGTTAGCGAGCGCTTCTATCGGGGCGTCGCAGCACGGCTTAAACTGGCCCCTTTGTTGGCTCTTACTTTATGGCTGCTTAGGCTGGCTGCCGGATCGATTTGCTGGCAACGCTTGTCGCACAAAATGAGCTCTGCTCTTAGGCTCCCCAGCCGCCCATATGCCCCATACATATTTCAATTCAAATAAAACGAAGGCAACGCCCAGCAGGTGGCGCCACTGCCAGCGCCCAAAAACACCAGCAAAGGGCCAAAAATAATACCTTACCTTTTGGCCTTAATGCCAGCTGACGTGAAGCTGATATAAAACTTAATTAAAGAAATTTACCTTTAAACCATGAAATACTTGCACATCCAACTTTAACGCTATAAACATGTATTATTTATAACTTAACCATCAGATTTAATATTGTCAAAGTGCTAGAATATAAAAATGTGCATTAGTTGTAAAGGATTTTAATGTGTTTATTTCGACGGTTAGTTTTAATTTAGCTAGTCAACTATAAATCTGGGGGCAGCCTAATTAGATCAACAATTATAAAAAAAAAAAATAAAACTAAAATGAAAGATTAGGCAAACACTTTGCTTATTCCAAGTTCCATTGAGAAAATTACGTTAAAATAATGCTTTGAAAGATTCACAAAACATTTACTCCTAGTCCAAAAAAAAAAACAATCATTTATGTGAAAATAATGTTGTCATTGTTCTGTTATTAGTTGGCCAGAATTATTTTTAGTACATGGCTTGTCTTATGATTAAGTGAAATGGGTTTTGTCAGCTATTAACAATTGATATGAAATGTGGCAAGGTAACAACACACAGCTGGCACATCTGATATTTAACAAGGCAATTAAGTAGTTGGCATTACTGTCGTGACAAACAGGAATCTGAAAAGGTTGCCCAAATGGGCCAGCTGGGAGATGTCCTTTTTGCCTTTGCGTGTTGCCACAAACGAGCCACAACAACAAAAGCAACAACAACAACAAAAGCAACAACAACAACAAAAGCCGGCAACTGGCAACTGACAGCTGGCATGTGATGTCTGACCTTGAAATTTACTTCTTAATATTATAAAATGCCCAAAACTATGCAATGTTAAAGCAAATGAAAAAAACCTCAACATATATCCATATACTCTACGCATACCATGAATTTGTATATGCAAATATACAAATAAAACGACAGCCCCCCCACCCCCACCAAACCCGTTCCCTTTGGAACCGTCTTTTGCGAAATGGGAAATGAAATATTAATAACAATAAAAGCAACAAAAACGCAACCGCAAACCAGATGCCCAAAAACGAGTTGAGAGAGCACGACTTGCAGATACCCTAAAGAATGCACCTGATGTAAATTATTATTACATAATCGATATAAAAAAAAGAAGATATTCACAGAAATTTTATATTATTTTTTTTATATTCCCTATTTTATTTGAAACATTGCTAAGTATTTAAAGATTTTGTATTAAAATCGTTACAATTAGATATTATATATATTTTTCTACTTTTTAGAAAGTAACTTTTTATTGTTTAGTTATATATTTGTGAAAAATATAATAAAAGCGTTTTAAATTTTATGTTATTTTTTTTTGTATATTTAGAAACTAAATTTAAAAACAGAAACAATTTTATAGTTTTAACGGCGATTTTAACTGGCTTTTTTCTTATTGTAAAACGAAATATATTTTAAATGGGAAATAGGTTTTTAAAAAATTATTGGATATCATCGACAAAATTAAATTAATTTGCTCTGCGTAGCGTATAAAATAATTTTAATCGATTCGATTGTATTCTATGTATATAGAAAACAATCGAATCTATTTGTGTGCATAAATTGCATCTTGCTGCGCGTCGCATGCTCTTGCACAATTTCAATATACCCCTTCTACGTATTCTGAATGCGTTGAGGGTGTTGTAAAGAAAATCAAAACGCAATAAGTGTAAAGAAAAACGGTTTTTATGGTATGAATTGTGGTTGAAGTGCGTCACATAAATATAACGGCAAAAATATATGTATCCATTGAGCATGCATCCACTTGTGGCTTAACTCTTTCTCTCTCTCTCTCTCTAACTCAGTCGCTCTCTCTTTTTCTATCTTTCTGTTCGATTTCAGCATGAGATTAAAAATATTCATACATATTGAAACTATTCTTGTTAGGTTTAATTGAATAAATTAAGCAGAGCTGAATCTTTTGTCATCTAAATTATTTGCTCAATATGGATATTTCAAGAGATATTTAATCAGTTCGATATTTATTCTTAAATTAATAACAACTGTGTTGGACAAATGAAAGTAATAAATGTGGCTGAAAACTTTTACTAATGTTCAGCTAAAAGCCAACTAAATATTTAAATGTTGGTTCAAAAGGGTGCACTTTGGTGACCTTTTTCATTACATTTTGCACAAATGTGACGTCACATTAGTGACACAGTGCAAAAGACACTAATTTATATTTATACATATATATATATATATATATAAAAATATATAATATTGCTATGCGATATGAAAACCTAAACGGCGCCAGTAAAATGCTAGACAAATCGGCTAAGGCGCAGTTAGCAAATATACACTAGCACACACACACACACACACACACACACACGCACACACACACACACACACAGAGAGACACACACACATTTGTAAGCTGTCAGTTTTTGGCACAGTTTGTGTCACATTCAAGAATTCGCAGCGAGTGCGAAATGTTGCGTATTTTGCAACTTTTGTTTTATTGCGATGAAGGCCACGCTGCGTATGCGCAATATTTGTAATACCATCTTGTCCCACAGGAACTTGTTTTGCTGTCTAGTCCCATGTTGCTGCTGTCGTTGTTGCTGGCAAGTAGCTCACAATGCGACCGACTTGCCAAATGACAAGCTCTTAATTAATGTGCCAAATGAGGGCAAACCGCCAACAATTTGCACTGAACTAAACTAAACTGAATACGGTTTGCACTGTCATTGATATCCGCAGACGTATTAAAATTCAAATAACAATAATACAGAAAGTAATTCGTTAATTCTCTTTTGAATTTGCGAATATACGAAAATGATTTTGTGATCAGAAATTTCTTTCATTCTTATTTATTCGTATATTAATTATATTAATAATATACTGAAGACTTAGAGTAGCTGCTGCAAAGGGTTACAATTCTGGTCATTCAATAAGTAAAGTGGAAATGGTAATGATTATCCTAATTTTTATTCGTTATTGTTGCCAAGTTGACATCTCTGAAAACAAGTGTTCCAATTGTGTGCTTACCATTGTTTTTCAGTGCCCATATCAGAGTAGAAGTTACCCTTCACCAATGTTGAAATTTGAGAGACAGGCATTTCTCCATATGATTTTTATAAATATAAATAATAAAAGATATCAGCTAATATTTATATTAAAATTCAATATAATTTACAAGCCAAATATACTAGCAAGAAATAATATATATATAGTTGCGGCATATTTAGAATATATTCAAAATGAATACGCCCATTGCTATGTTTTGGATCTGTATTTGAAAATCGATACGAAAATGATCCGAAATTACCACAAATGAATGCAGCTTTTGGGCTTGTTACCAGTGCTGACAAAGCTGTTGAAATTTATTTGGATTACGACACAGCAACAAGGACACACACACACACACACACACACACATACACACACACAAACACACACACAGAAATTGAAAGCAGAAAAAAAGGAAATTAACGAAATGAATCGACTTCCCTCTCAATGCTCATATATTAGTTGTTATTGTTTTGTGTTTTGCCTGGATTATTTCCCTCTTTTTTTATCATTAGCATTTAGCTGACTTCTTAATTAATGCCACGTAATTAGTTGTGTTGCCCACTGACGTCGGCAGGTGGCGCCAGCGAATACAAATTGGTAAAGCATTGGGGGAAAAGTGAAAAAAAGGGAGAAAAAGAACACTGTAAGAGAGGGGTGGCGGGGGGCAAGAGTTGAGAATATGTAAATAGAATATTGCGCATCGTTATAATTAAAATGCGACAGAAAAAATTGTTCAGAGACTTTAATATAATTATAATGAGCGTAATTATGCAAGGAAATGGGCAACGCAGGTAAAAAGAACGAGGCAAAAAATCAATACCATAAGTCAAGGCGTTGCACACAGATACACACACGCACACACACACACACACACACACATACAAACATAATGTTCGCTGTCTTGTGGGGCAGCAGTTCTCCTTTTTGGCTGGCGACGTTAATAAATTTTTCATAGCATTTTAGTTGGCTCTGTTCTACAATTTTTATGGCCACAATAAAATGCAAGTTACCGGCTTCTTTCAGGCCTGGCGACAGCCAATTTCTTTCCCTCACCCTCTCTCGGCCACGGTCTCGATCTCTGCCCCTTCCCTCTCCCTCTGCCTATTTGTGGGTGGAGTCATGCAGTTTGCGTTGGGGATTTTTGTAAGTGTATTGCGCACGCGATGAAATTTGAAGAGCGTCTGCAGCTGGCAACTAATTTTGTATGCTGCCCCTTCAGCTGCCACAGCACTTGCCACATACCCAGCCTCATACCATATACTTAAATATATCGGTTATACACAGAATAAATAGCTATCTAAACATCAAATCGATATGCTGTTGTACAGCAAATTAATCTGCTTAAAGTAGACTGGATTTGCATTTTAATCGTATGTTTATTCTAATATTATTTGTATATATTTATGTATTAAAATTAATATAAATTAAAACAAAATTTAAGCCTGAAGTAGGGAAAAATTGATTTAAATTTCTATATTGGCCAAGTACTTTGCATAGCTTTAGATTAAAATTGTAATTTCAGAAAATTCTAACATCAAATGAATTTTATTTTCCTTCAAACTATAAAACTCGATTTTATATATATATATTTATGTATTAATAAGATGAGTTTCCTGATGATATTCTAAAGATAAGATCATTTTTTTCTCAGTGCAGTTTTACTACCCCATTTTGTGTTTGTGTGTGTGTGTTTTTGGGTCGGTTTTGTATTTATTACATTTCAATATTTGGCATGTTGCTCGTGGTTCGTGTCGCAAACTTTTGAAATTAGGCAGCAGGCAGCAAAGTGTGGATAGTGTAGTGCAGCCAGAGGGTCAGGCAAGGCAAGGCAAGGCAAGGCAAGGGGGTTGTGATAGCGATTGGGGCAACAGAATTTACTGGCTTGCATTGCCGTCGGCGCCATATATGCAACGCGATTTCTTGTTAAGTTATAATTAAATGAAACTCAACTGTTCTTCTGTGCAGTCGAATCAGTGTGCGTATGTGTGTGTGTGTGTGTGTGTGTGTGTGCGAGTGTGTGTGTGTGGGAGTGTGGGTGTGTACATGGGCTGGGAGTTGACGGACTGCTGGCTCTGCGTGCTGTCATTGCATTGTAAAGCATTTCGAGTTGCCCTTCACTAAAGTTGTTGACTTCGAGCTAAAGCGGGGCGTGGCACATGTGGTAGAAAACAGCAACAACAACAATAACAAAAATTAAATGATTTTGTAACCATGCATGACCGGCATCCAATTAATGTCGAAAACTAAACTGTTTGGGCATTGATTGAATTAGCCAGGCCGTTGTCCGGGCATTTTATAATCGGTTGTTGTCCTGACAACTCTACACCAACTGGCAATTCAATTATCCTTCGGCACATTTCCCAGGAATTTGTTAGGCTTTCACACATTTACTCTTCTGTAACTACATTCAGTCCAATCAATAATCGAGGCAAATTACCAAAAAACTCAGCAACTCAGTGCAACTGCTCTCAATTAATTCTTGTAGAAAGTATCAGAAATCAGAGATTAGAACAGCTAAAGACTCTAAATTTGGAATACAAGTTCTTGCAGAAACTAGAAAACCAGAAAATATCTAAAATTATTTTAAATTAAGTATTGTACCTAGGAATATATATATATATATATATATAAATATATATATATATAAAGCTGCAAATGTTCATTATTAGTCAGTATTTGTATTGGAAGATTCTGGGCTTACTAGCTATATATCTGTATATCTTAGATTATCTTTTTTTCTTGTAAGAATACACATTTTGGCCCCTGTTGAAATTCTAACACATGCAGTTAAAGTTATTTTCTTTTGTTTCACATATATCGATAAAAATCGATAAAAGACATAAAACACAGTTTGGAAATGCTTTCGTTTCGTGCTCTTTCGTCTAGAGCAAATTTCTACTTCTTTTGTGAGCTAAATTTTGCATGTTCATGGAAAAAAAATAATTTCCATTTGTAGCTTTGGTATCGGAGAAAAAAAAAAATGTTATTAATAAAAATGTAATGTATCTGGGTGTGTCTGGGTGTAAGGCGACTCCATGTGTTGTTTATTCTTCTTGGAATAGCGAAGCTCCAACTGCAGCCATTCGAAAGTCGTCAATAAAAATTAGCTGAGAATTTGCAGCGTCGTCTCATGTTCATAATCGAAAATTCATTTTTATTTTGCTGTTATTCCAATTGCGATACCAAGAAATATAAACCGTAATTCTTAGTCATAGCTAAGCAAATTGGTCTATTTAAAACTGAATTGATTTTTGTGAGCACCAAATGTACCCGGCATTCCCTGAGGTCATTTGTCGTCTGTTCGAAGCAGTAGAGGCTACTCTTGAACTCCTACATCCTCTACAGCTGTCATTGAAAGTCATCCTTTATGGCGACTTGGCTTTTTACAGCCGGCATCTATCGTCGCTAATGGTCGTTATTATCATCGTTATGAGGCTTGTCGTCATTATTGGGTTGAGTTTGGCTAAACAGCTGTTCGTGTTTGCCAGCAGCAGTCGGCAGAGAGTCGGCTCTGTTAGCAGCTGTTGTTGTTGCTGTTGCTGCCACAAATTGGGTGCAGCGCCTGCGCCATTGGAAGCGGCTAAAGGTTTGTCACATGTTTTTTACTCAAGAACACATCGCATGTTGCTTCCAATGTGCCACAAAAGGCAGCACCAGCACCAACACCAGCACCAACATCAGCATCAGCAGCAACAGCAGCAGCAGCAACCATTGCCGCGAATTGGAAAAGTTGCGCACTGTGGCAACAACGACATCGCCGTCGACCCTGCAGTCGTGCGGCCGAGCAGCGAGCAGAGCAGAGCCCCAACTGAGACAGCCAAGCAGCCAACTAGCCAACCAGCCAGGCAGGCAGACAGCCAGTTCGTCAGTTAATCATTCGAGGGAAGGAAAAATTGTGCAACTGTCAAATATTAAATGCGAATTGGTTTAAAACATTGGCCAAGTGTGTCGCGTTTGTGGTTGTGGCTATCAGTCAGTTAACCAAGTCCATAAAAGCTGCCGGAGCAGGCAGCACCACGAACAAGTTCAAACCTGTCCAAACACCATCAGCAGCAGCAGCAGCAGCAGCAGTAACAGCAGCAACAACAGCAGTGATAGAAATATAAAATAATTATATAAAAATCAATATCCGTCTAAAGTTTATTTCGGCTTAACTCAAATGAAACTTAACGTTGAACAACAAAAACAATAAAAACAACAGCAAATCAACAAAATTGGCAATAACTGCAACAAATACATCATTTGGAATAGTGAAAAAGCCACTGAAATTTATAAACAAAACTTAAGCATTCGTTAAAATCACTAAAAATTTTTTAAAAAATATATAAAATACAATCATTGCACACAAAACTGCTGAGCATCATTTCAAAATTCAAGGACAAAAATAAATTAGTTGCAAGCCACATTTCTGCATATTAAAAAACTAAACTTACTAAACTTACACACAGTTTAAAAATAAACAATTTAAATTCACAACTTATGCAAAAACTTTCTTAGCGTTTTAAATAATATTAAAAACAAAAACAATTATCACGCCGATTAAAATCTGTTAAGTTTGCAAAACAAACCGTCTGATAAAAAAAAAAACATACATCAAAATTTACAATAAAACGTCAAATAAAAAAAGACAACAACCAAATATGTTTTAAATATGCTGAATAAAAAATAACTAAAAAGAATAAGTTGCTCCATCCAAACTGAAAAGTGAAGCTGAACACAAATTATACACATAGAAGATATATATAAAAAAACAAAAATATTTTGCAGGTACGTTAAAAATGTATTTTTTTTTTATGTGGAATATAACTTAGAGCGTATACTTTATTTAAACAGTAAATGCATATATATCCAGTATAACAAACATGAATTTTGGTTTCTTTGGAGCTGTTCTCAATATGCTCAAATGATGTTTATTTTGGCAACACGAGGAGGCAGCTAAGTCAACTGAGTGTGATTTCATTGGGCAAAGTATTTGCATTATGCATTTTGTTGCACATGACGGGTGCAAGCTGTTGGACTTGATTTGAATTTAAGTTCCAACGGTTGATTGAATGTACAGCTGAGCGAAACACACACACACACACAGACACACAGACACACGCACGCACACAGCAGCTGTTTGTGGCGCCCCAGTGGGAGCCGTGTGTCGCCCATGCTGAGTGAAAACAGCCGGCAAGCAAAAAGCGGCGGCAAAATCAATATTTACTTTACTGGCAGCTGTTTGCCAGTGTGTGTGTGTGTGTGCTGTGTGTGTGCTGTGTGTGTGTGTGCTATGCTGTGCTGTGCTGTGCTTTGCTGTGTGTGTTTGCGTGATTGTGGTAGTTATTTGTTATTGCAAAATCAGATGGATGTCGTCTGCCTTCCAGGCAGGTCGAGTGCGTATTTCCCGTAGTTTTTTTTTTTACTGATTTGAGTGAAATCATCTCTGATTTGCATGTGTTTTTCCTGTACGAGTAGACGATCCTCGAAGATGCATTCGAAGTTTGAGACATGTGCTGTGACTGGTGAGCGACTGACTGGAAATTGCGTAATTCTGTTAGCGCTGCCCAATCGCATATCGTACACATTGAGTGCTTTCCAGTCAGTCGGTCTGGTCGGCTTGGTCGGCGTTTACCGGCATTTTAGCTCTTTTTGGCCGATGGCGCGTCGTTAACGATATCGTGTCTCCGGCTGCCTATCCGCCGTATTGTCTGGCGCGTGGCGGCGGCCAGCGACTCAGTTGTTATCCCAGTGTCAATGTGCATTATACGAATACAAAATATATTCACACACTCAAAGAACTAAAAGTACGTAAAATCGAACGTAAAAATTCTAAAAAAAAATATATTTATTATTACTAAACTATTTAAACACGTAAATATTGCATGAATCATAAATATTATTATTATTGCCATTATTATTATTTTTATTTAATTTACTATTTATAACATGATTCTGCTTCTTATTAATATCAAGCCCAAGTTGCACTTATGCGTTAGGACAACAAAAATAATTCGAATATCATAAACAAACATTTTGAAATACCATTAATTAAATTAAATATAATATTTTTTTTGCGTATTTCAAAAGCAAAAATCGTTAAATAACTGAAATAATATATGTAAAACCAAAGAGTTTATATTTGTCCGCAGTTGTCAGATAAAGTCAAATATATATACAAATATATATATATATTTATATATATATTTTTATATTTATATATATATTTTTCTATATATATATATATATATATATATATAGAATATAGTAGTATAGCACACTTCAACTACCCTAAATGAAGGCTATACAGTTGCTTGCTAGCCTTTAGCTATCTTGGGTGGTAGGGGAGAGTTATCCCTACCCCAATCGGCGTGTGGAGTCGAGTACTTAATGCGCCAACTCCAAAATTCGAAGGCGGCATATCGAAAAATCGACGACGACGTCGGCGCTGGCCTGAATGACTGGCAAAATGTGAGCCGGCAAGGAACGTTTATCGGGCGGGCGGTCGGTTTGTGGGAACAGTAATGCGGCGAGTCCAAACGAAACAGAACGAAATGGAAACGAATGGGAACTGAAGTGAAACGAATGGAAACGAATTAAATACGAAGTGGAAGCGGCGAGTTGGAGCGTTCGGCAGCCGGCCGCACAAGTCGCAAGGACGAGGGCGAGGACGAGCCTTCTTCGTCCCAGCTGAGCCAAGAACAAGAACAACAGCAACAGCAACAGCAACAATCTGAGCAGTATTTACAATAGATTTGGCAATGCCGCACGCAGACGCAGCCTGGAAAAAGTTCCAATAGCGGCAAAGCACGAACAACGACAACAGCAATAATAACAGCAACAAACGGTGAAGTTGCTGTGCAGTCATAACGGTGACTACTCGTCGCCGCTGCCGCTGCTGTCGCTGTCGCTATCGCTGCCGCAGTCGCAGTGAAAACTAAACGTCGACGGCTCTTCGTGCTGCGAGTTGTTGCGGCCATAAAATCAGTCGTCGTCGAGCTTTCAAAACGTTTGCATCAAAGGAAAAAATCACACACGCATTGAGACAGCAGCAGCAACAGCAGAAGAAGAAGATATCGCAACACCAAACAGTAGCAGCAGCAGCAGCAGCAGCAGCATCAGCCGCAGCAGCAGCAGCTATAAAGTAAATTAAAGACACAAAAAAAGAAGTTCTAAAAGAATTCTTCGTATTTTTTTTTCTATATTTTTTTTTGTTTAGTTTTTTTTTTCTGTTATAGTTGTTTGGCGTGCAATTGATTATTGCATTTAAAGTGACACATTTTTTTTTTGGTTGGTGTTAAATTGCTCAACTTCAAATTGAACTCCTTCCATTTTGGTATATGCAACTGCCTTTTGTGGTCGCTACTTGGTCGGAGGTTTTTGTGGCTTCCCCAACGGTGATATCATATATCCAAATTCAAGTCATAGGCTGTGAGTGTGTTTGGCTGTGTTTGTGTGTGTGAGTGTTAGTTTGTATGTGTGACCTATTGATTCTACAAACTTCCTCTGCATTTGTGAAGTTTGCTTCCTCAGTTGCAACTTCAACTCACAGTTTGTCAGCGGCTCTCGTACGTTGCTTAACATTTTTTGTATTTTTGTCGGTGCGATCTGTTCAAGTGATTGCTATAGTTATTTACAAACCAATCAACCAATTTCTAACTGCAAGCACTGCTCCAGTTTTGCGTGACTTAGCTGCAAGAAAATTATAATTAACTTGAAAATTCTATTAAAAAATCAAGATCGATTTTATGTAACGCTAACAATAAGTTGGGGCCTCCAATGGGACCTAAGTGTGCAGAGCTTAGGGGTGTTTCTTTTTTTTTTTTTCAAATGAAAAGTTACAGTCTGAAACGATATATTTTTGGTGTATAAATATTCTGTTTAGACTTGCGTCGGTTAAAAAAATCGATAATTAAGTTTTAATGTAAACTAGCCTAGAGTAGAGTTGGGGCCGCAACCGACTGCGAAATACTCTGATATCGATAAGTTTTATCATCTGATAAACATTATCTCAGTACAAGCTGAATACAGCCAAGAAATACCGATCCTTGAAAGTGGTTTCTAGTAATCTAACCTAAATGTTTCAGTAGTTATGGAATTTTGTGAATGTTGCAAGTTGTCTTCTTCCCAAGTTTGGTAACTTTAGCTCTGAACATTGTGAAAATAATGCTTTTGAGAATTTTAGGGGAACCCACTCCAGTTGTGTTTAAAAATTGTTTTTTGTTGTTTCTGAAGGGTGTTTCTAGAAATATACCTTTAAAATTTGGTAACTCCGGCTTTTAAGTTGTGAAAGATATATGGCTATATCGATTGCACTAACAGGTGTACACGACTCCCGAGTGGGCGTGGCCTGCCAATTTATCATCGATCTCTTAGTGAAGTTACAAATATATTTACAAAATTTTGGTAACTCTAGTTTACAAGTTGTGGAAGAAAATACCTCAAAATCTGCGCAAGATAGAGCCTAGGGCGGAGATGGGTTTGGCATATGCCGATCTTTAAAGAACAACGGCAATAGCCTACCATAAAATTTTTCAAAGTAATAATACAAATATTTTTGTACCTTAATTTAAAATTACATTTTCCTATATTTGGAAGTAATTACAAAAATTTAGAAACCTTCAAATTATTATATTACATATAATAATTCCGCTGAAAATATGGTCGTCTCCATTTGGTTGTCTGCTCTTGACTTTAGCAGCTGCTGTTTTTAGCTGTTTATATATATATATATATATATATAGATATATATATGAGTCAAAATAGCGCAAAAAAGACAGAGGAGAAAATGAAGAAAACTCATCAATCAAAACTCGTGCAGATCCCAAGGCGTGCCCAAGACCAAGAAGACCAAGACACACAGAAATATAGCTCTAGCAAATCCAAATTATATTACATCGCCGCCAGAGCGCTCTGAAGTAAAAACTGAAAAGAGCTGGGAGCCGGGAGCTCCTCTGGGCGCTGGGCGCTGTGAGCTGGAAGCGCTGAGTGCTCAAAAGTCTCAGCACTCATGACTATATTTATGTTGGGAGGAGGCAAGTGTGGCTGCATTTGCCGGCGACTCTTTTCGGGTGATTCATCGAATGGAGACACTGGCAACAACAGCAACAACAAATCAACAACTCAAAGGCAGCGTCAGCGGAGCGCAACGAGACTTGCAAAGGGGCGGGGGTAGCATGGGGCACGTAGACCAGGCACGCGACCAAGTCCCAGTCGCAAGGAAGCCACAACAGCTGCAACAGCAACAACAACAACACATTGCAGGATTACAACAACATCGGCGCGACATAAATATCAAAAGGAGTTTTTTTGCTTGTTGTTGTTTTTGTGTGTGTTTGTTTTTTTTTTTTTTGTGAGTTTCATTTTTGTTGCTTTTGTTTTATTGCTGTTGCTTTTTATAGTTTTCACATTCAGTCAGGCAACGCCAGCGCCTGATGACGTCGACGGTTGCCGTTGCCAGGGAGCGATGACGACATCTTTTTGGGGTGTATATATGGTGTGTGTGTGTGTGTGTGTGTGTGTGTAGTGTGTATTGCTGCATATGTGCCAAATGTTGTTGTTGCCAGCAAAACGGCCAAAGTTCAATGCATTTATATGCGGTGCCTGTCTATGGCTTTTTATAGTGGCTCGTCTGGCTGGTGAAACTGGACCCGGGTAATATGAACTTTTGCCGGCCAGCGCTTGGGATTAGGATTGGAATTAATATTGTCATAAGTGTTGAAAGGAGCAAAGCCAATATGTTTTACGACTACAAAAAAATTGTGAATTGTGTTTCAGGCAGATTTGCTGGTGCATTTAAGTATGGGATAAGGAGAGAGGCAATTCGAATTGAACTGTGAAAAATTACAAAAATATCTCTCTGACTAATACTCAAGAATACGAATTATTTTTTTTAACATATTCGATTTGGACCTAGAACTAAGCCATGTAAATAATATTTATCATTTGCTCCGATTCCGATTCTGAAATGTAAAGTGTAAAAGTGCTTGTAAAAATTCTCGTAAAAATTACATATTATTAAAGAATATTATTAAAGGGGTTTTGGTTCCGATACCATAGGCAAATAATATTGGTTCTAATATCCCGATTCCAATTCTTATTCTGTTCTTAAAATATTAGTTAAATTTGGAGTTGCTTTGTGTACTGATTCTGCCTATCTGAAATGAAAATCAGAAATAAAAAAAAAACGGTAAAAGACTAAATTTCAAAAGTTATTTCAAACAACCCATTTAAATCAAGCATTTCTTAAAACAAAAATCGGTTCTTAAAGAAATGTTTTCATTTGTTATTATGTGTGTTATTTGTTTATCCTGAATGTTCATATTTTTAATATTAATCTATTGTGTTTGAGATACTTGTTTTTTTTTTATATAATTTCTATATAATTATAACAAAGAGAGTACAATAATCTTTGACTAGGGTGTAATCAACACGATGAGACGACGTTTAGAATCAAACTTTTTGTTCTGATGAGTAATTCTTTATTTTATACAAATATCTTAAGCCTAAATACATATGAAGCCGCTCGTGAGGCGATTTCATATTATGTTTATTTATCTTAACGGAGTCGCTTGTAGGGCGACTCCATGTGATGTTTATTCTTCTAAGAATGTGATGTTTATTTATTTCAAAAAAGCTGAGCTTTAACTGCAGCCACCTGAAAGTCGTTTCTATATATTTTGCAGCATCTCATGTTCATAGCTGAACAGCCTTATATTTATATAAATTATGTTGATATTAGATTAATATAATAACAAATTTTTCGCCTCTGTATATAAAGTTGTAATTAAAATACGTACAGCACTTTACTAAAGTAATTTGATCTAATTAAATTCTTCTTGTTGCTCTTATATTACAGATTTAATGAAATTCAACTAGCAAACGATAAAAGCTAAAAGAAAATATTACTATATCCAAAGAAGTCGAAAAATAAACAAAAAAAAAAATTATAATAATAAAATAAAAGAAAATCAAGAAAATTACATAAGTATAAATAGGCGCAACTCACAAACATAAAACTGAGAATACATTTTCAGTCTAAAATCTCATACACACAATCACACAACAACACACACACACACACACTTAAAAATACAAAAAGACAATTATTATTAAATTAAATATTTAAAACAAAATAAACATTGCTACAAGTAAAAGCTAGTCCAAATCTACAAAATAAAAAATCGAATAAAATATTATATTTTAATCAATAATATTGAAAAACAAAATCAAAATAAAAACACCACGCCAATTGCCGCATAATTTACTCAAAACATAAAAAAAAACAAAAAAAAAAAACGAAGTAAAAATTTCGAAAACGAAAAAAAGCATAATTTGATTTCAATAAAAACCAAAAGTAAATAACACAGCTTCACAGTGTGCACAATAAATAAACAAAACGAAAAGAAAATTAAAAAATAATATTAACATATTTTCAAACAAAATAACGAAAAAACAATCTCGTAAAATATTCAGAGACTTAAAAAGCAAATAAAACAAAAAGAAACCAAGTGAAGAACTCATATAAAAAACGCCGAAGTCACGGCTAGCAAACAGAAAGTACAACAAGCAACAAATAGCTCTAACAAGAAAAAACTATAAAAAAAACACAACAAAAAAAAAGCGAAGTGCGGCGTGTGAAGTGAAGCAGCAAGGACTGCCACGCCCCACCTGTCACCCGATTCGGACGCTTCTGTTTGGGCCGAGTTTCAAAAGCTCAGCAAGCAAGCAGCAAAGCGCTTCGTGCTACGATTTTTTTTCAAGTGAACGGCCAGCAATTTTTTTGTGTGTCCCGTGCCAGTGACAAAAACAGCAACAACTGTGATGGGAGATCGGCCAAAACCAGCAGCAGCAATAACAACAACAACAACGTCAATAACAACAACCAAGACTACAACAACACCCCCAGCTAGTGAAGCAGACGTAATGGCAGACGCCGCTCAAGCCAATGGCAATGGCAATGGCCACGCCGCTAATCCCATGGAGCCCGGCCAGGCTGGCCAGGTGGTGGAGAAAGCAGCGCTGCCACCGCCCGCTGGCAATGCGGCACCGGATGACGGCGTCGTTGCTGGCGGCGATGCAGGCGGCGTTGCCGTCGGTGATGCTGGCGATGATGCGGCAACTGATGCTGGCGCCAGCTCATTGCCGCCATCGGAAATTGGTGGCCGTCCGCCACTAAATACGGCCTGTTCAGATGGCGGTGGCGTCTCCAGTTTGGCTGGTGGCATTGTGGGACCGCCGAGTCCCTTAACTGGCTGCTATCTTCTCATTGTGATGGGCGAGCCGCATTCCGAGGAGCACAAGGACAACATTTTGCAGCATTTGCTTAAGGGTAAGTGTCACACACACACATCTATGCATCTATACATCTATACATCGATCCATAATATCCATAGAGAAAACATCAAAGTTGCACGTACAAATCCCCATCCAACAAACCATACCCCCCAACCACCCCTTCGCAGGCCAAGTTAATCAAATAATAAAAAAAAAAACTTTGACTATCTCATCAGCTTAAATTATTCGCATTGCTCTCATAGAAAGTTAGCACATGCAAATGCGCAGCTGGAGCGAGGAGGGTTTATGTGTGTGTGTGTGTGGTTGATGGGGGGGGGAGGGGGTTGTGGATTGTAGGAGTGTATAGTAGGTGTATATGTGGTGTGGCATGGAGTTACACATGAGTAAATGACGTCGCGTGCCGATCCAATCGACTACAAACTTATCCGTTTCCAATTGCAATTGCAATTTCAATCCAAATCCAAATCCAAATCAAATTCAAATTCACATTCACTTCTAGCCAAAACTCACCCACTAGCTGTGCTAGCCATTTTCACACTTTGCTGGCTGCCAACATACCGTTTAATTAGCTGCCCACTGTCAGGTGCAGCTCCCCCTCCCCCCCTCCCCATTTCCCCCCATCTCCCTGCTCCGACCACCCTCAACTGAAGCATGTGCATTCATTGCTCGTCGAACCATCTTCAAGGCACGCCAGTGGCCAGTTTTCATAGTCAATGGCCAGCCGTGGTTTATGGTTTTGGTTTTGGCTTGTTGCTTTTTTTTTTGTTCTTTTTTTCTGTTTTTTTTTTTTGCCTTCGCTTGCAACTTACTGTTCATTATTCATTTTTCATATGCCGTTGCTTTCTTGCTCATTTTCACTTGCCTCCGACAACTGACACAGTTTTCTACACTTCTACACAATTATCTTGAGTGCTGTCCATGGTGCAACATGACTGATTGCCACTAAACACTGCCACAATAACTTATATATATACATGTATACACATATATATATATATATAAATCATAATTTAATTTGTATACATATATAATAATATGTATATCTATTAACGCCAACAGCTGATTAAAATAGCTGTTTAAGCTAAGATTTGATTATAATAAACAAATTCCTCTATTTCTATGTGGCATATTTAAAAAAAAAAATTTGTGTTCAAAATCATTTAATTAATAATTTTGATTTTTTCTATTATATGCAAACTAATTCCAGCATCATGAATAATCTAAAATATGTCAAAGAAATGCGCAGATAAATTTGTATTTATTTATTTGAGCTGAGCACTCATAAATAAATACATTTTTTTTTGTGGAACTTGACTTGTTTCGATTTTCTTTTACTTCGAAATTTAAACCATTATTAAGTTTTACAATGGTATAAATATTTTTTATAAAAGTATACATAAGACAGATGAAAGCATCGCCGACTCCATAAAGTATATATATATATATATTTCTCGATCAGGATAAACAATCGAGCCAAATTTAAAATTTAACTTAATTGCTAGCTGCCTTCATTTCGCGACTTGTGCCAATAGATAAGTAATATACCTTGATATATTCAATTAAATTGTGTAACAATAAAAATACATTTTTTTAGTATTGAGAGTTTTTTGGGTGTCAATAGTTATACTTTGATATGTGGATTCAAATAGTTATATAATGGAGTTTTATTGAAACGCCCTTAAGAAAAGAAATGTTCTTAAATATAATTAGTTTATTGTTCTCAAGCAGAGGTTTTTGGATTGGTCAAAGAGTTGTCATCTGTTAAGATGTTCCATTTCTCAACAATGCTTTCGAATATTATTCGAAGATTCTGGAGTTCTTGAATAATTATCACTTTGACTGTGACTTCGACTAGTGCTTAAGAGTTCAAGTGGATTTCGTAGAGAAGGCAGCACAGTAAAATAAACCAACAGCTACTGATTAGTATAAACAGCAGCTAATAGATCTTAATGAAGTGGATTGAAGCCAATATTATTGTTCAGTTGTTGCAGTTCTCACTTAATTGCTATCCATGTGGCAGGCACGCATTTAGACGGATGCATGGCGAATGGTTTTAGCTGTGTGTATTTAATTGCAACGCAGCTGGGGGCAAGGTTATCGCGGTGTCCCATTGCACAGAAATAAGGCAGAGGAGGCAGTAAAATGGAGAGATAGAGAGAGAGAGAGAGAGAGGGAGAGAGAGAGCGAAAGAAAGAGGAGACAGGACACAGTTGCTTCATGTCATGTTGCACAGCTGGGGGCAAACTCAATTTGAAATGTCGTTTGTAATTCGATTTAAGCAAATGGCGCCTCAAAGTATGCAATTTAATTAAAATTGTTAAAAACAATGCACAAGCACAGGACAAATACACAGGGCACACACACACACATATAAATATATATAAATATATAAATAGTAAATGTATTCAGGTTGATTGCATTACTTTCCAATTACAATAAGAACAACAGCGTAAACTGATCAACAGTTGCAAAATAATTGTGTGTGTGTGCATGTGTGTGGGTGTGCGTGTGCTCTTGTGTGTGTGTGTATATGTTTGGAATATTAGCTAGTATTTGAATAATGCAGATGACGAAGCGCATCGAACCATTGACTGTATTTGCATTGACTGTATCTGTTCAATGGATGGATGATGTTTCTGGGATTAGGCGTGGCTGACACGCCCCAGGCAAAATGGCAATGGGCAGAGTAGCAGAATTTTCGATGGCCCCCTTTGTCCCCTCAGCTGCGCTCTTGACTCTGTTTACCTGCAGCTCGGTTCAACATTTTATTTTGTGGCAAAAAGCAGTGATATTTGTCCAGTGCAAATAGCACTGAACACAAGTGGGTGGTGGGTGTTGGTAGGTGTGTGGAGGGGGGGGGGAGGTCAATGTAAGTTCGGCAGAGGCAGTTTATTAATTGATTTTGCGTTGCACGTAGTTTGAATAAACAAAAGGCAAATGCAATTGAAAATGGCTAATGATAGACATATATGGAAAATGTATGTAAGAAAAAAATCTATTTAAATTCAATTTTTCTGAAAAAATGCTGCAATTGATGAATTTTATAGTTATTTATATTGCATACCCAATTGAAAATTGTGGTTTCTCTATATATCGGAAATCGGAATTGAGCCCATATTAGTTGTTCTGATTGTACAAATAAAATTGTGATAACTGTAAATTGTTTTATCAAATTAAAATAAGAACAATCACCAATTATTGTGTGATATATATTTTCTGTTCTTTAAGGCACTCATATAGAATTTTGTATAGTTATCAGGGATGTCAGATTATCGTTTTGCTGCTCATTTAAATATGACAGTTTTGCACAGGCAATTCGAATTTTATCGTTTCATTAATATGTACATTTCCAGATGAGAGAGAGATAGGGAGAGAGAGAGAGAGAGAAAGAGAGTTGGACTTCAGTTCAGCAAGAGTGGTGTTTAATCTTCTGTGTAGCCAAGTTAGTTGCTCCTTTTCCTGTTTGTATTAGGTTAATATAAACTACAAGTTGGCGGGGGTGAGCGGTTCGGCGGCGACTCCATTTTGCTTGGGTCATTTGGTTTAATGGCTGCCTTTTATTTCGCAACCTACGCTTTTTAATTAACTTAAAAAGCAAAATCAATATAAAGAACAGCGTTGGAGGACGGACGATGGAAGTGGCACCAAAGTGCAGGGAAAGCAGCGTCACATAACTGTATTACGACAACTAAGGTGAGTGAGGGAGAGGTGGTGGGGTTGGGATGGGTGGTATTAGGTTTTCTAATGCTATTGACTCGAGTACACACATATATATATATATATATATATCTATGAGCCCAATGGGGTCTTTGGGACGTGCGACACCAGTTGAAATATTACGGAAATGTGCTTACGCAAAAATCGATCAAATGCGACATGAGACAAGAGGAGGAGCAGTCAGCTGAAACGAGAGAGACAGCAATAAAAAAATTAGAGAGACAGAGGGAGACAGAGGGAGAGAGAGGGAGAGAGAGTAGAGGTGAGGGAGACAACAAGACATGGTATGGTAAAAGTGCGTAGCTTGATTCGATTTTGTGACTATTTTTAGCAGTTTGCCAGTTCAACTGCCACAAAAAGGGTGCAGGGTATTTTTTTAGTTGCGTGTGAACGTGCCTAACATACGACAGCTGGCTGAGCATACACACACACACACACACAAACACATACACCAACTACAACAAACAGCAAAACTGTTAATGCTTCGTTTGGAGATGTGTCAACGGCAGTTGCCACATCTTCATCAGCAACCAGCCAAAAATGCAATTGTAGAACTGTAAATTTGTCAAGTGAAAAATTTGTCAGCAGCAGAAAGACAACCGCAGCAATAAAAAATCATTTTATTTCATGATCTCTGGTAAAATTGTTAAATAATGCAAACACCAACAATAACAAGTAGAATGCTCAAGACAAGAGAATTAGTTTTAGACATATTCAGAATGCAAGTTTTTGGTTACCTATCAGAATTGTGTGTGCGAGTGTGTGTGTGAATGCGAAGTGAGAATCTTCTAAAGATCTTAGTGAAAGTTTCACAATATATTAATTAACAGTTGAGCCCAATTTGGGGGGATATATCAAATATAATCTTAATCTCTTCTCTTAGTTCTTATAGTCTTTAAGAAAGACAGTCATTCATAAAACGGGTAATCCCCACTGAGTTGGTCTCTGATTACCGATCTACAAGTACAGTTGGACATTTAATATCGTATAAAAAACTGCCCCTAACTATACCCCAGGATTTTCTAAAGATTCTTTTTATATCTTAAACAATATTTAGATTTTAAAATTATTATATAATCAATATAATTGTCTGAAATTGATCTTGCATTAATTTCATTTAATTTCATTTCGATTAAAATCGTTAAACTTTACTTTAAAACTTCCATTTCTAATTGAAATTTTCGAGCAACAAAAGTGTTAATATGCTTGACACAGTCTATGAAAGATCTGTCTAAAATAAATATATATATATATATTTTTTTTTTTTTGTAAATGCAAATTTTAAATTGATCAAAGCATTACTGATCAGAGAATTTTGCTTAGCTGTGAATTTCACAAGTAACAGCACATGGTTTGCACTTAAAAATTTCTGGGTGTGATTCTGTGTGTGTGTGCTGATTGATGACGCCATGGGGCAACAAATACTGAGTGCGTGGCGAAATAAGAGCGCTTTTATTGCAAATTAATTGCTATGAAGTGCATTTTAAGGCCAGTTTGCCATAAAAACCCACACCTGTAGCTGAACACACACATTCGTCTGCATCCACGCCCCCCAACAGGGCGCGCCTGTGGTCACTTTTGTTATTGACGCTTTTCATGTTACGCCCCGAACCACCTCCCCTGAGCGCTGACATGAAAAGCACTTTAATTAGTTTTTGTATCCAGTTTTGAGCTTCGGTTGCTGGTTTTGCCGTTTTGCGTGTCATTGAGCCTGTAATTTAATTTGAGTTTACTGAAATTATGTTTGCTAACGAGACAACGCCCTGCATCTAATTAAAATTGCAATACCAGCTAAATGTCAAATGAGACTATAATTGAACTAAATGGTATGAGAGGCAACACTTGCAACTGTTTGAGACTGGCAACATGAGACTGGCCAACCCCAACCACAACATTATTATCCAATCCAATCGAAAAGGAGCAGTGGTCAATGGAGCTGTTTGCTGTTGCAACCACACACTCCATGCCCAACAACCGTGCACACGTGCAACACCATCAACCATCCTCCGTCTCCGTCTCCTCATCCTTCTATTCTTGTACTACTTCTGACATATGTCATAATTAATTGTTTAATGTGCGTGTTGTGGTTTTCATTAATTAGTTGCTAAAACTCCTGTTTCGATGCTCAAACTGAAAGTGTCTTACAGAAGTTGGTCAAACAACAGGCACAAATTGATATGAGAGCGTCGTGTGTTAATAGTTGTTGTGCAACAATCCGCCACAATCTGCTGCCACTCTTGTGGAAAAGTCAAGAAATCAATCCAATCTACACATCTGCTTACATCACTCCAATCAGGCAACTTTCACTAGACCCCCAAATTGCTGTAAATGAAAGTTTGAGCATTTTTTTTTTCATAATAATACAATAAAAGGGAAACAGGAGCAAATTTGTCTTAATAGTTATAGGAACTTAAACGAGTGAACTTATTTATTCATCCTACTCATTCCTCAGCAGAGATTAGTGTATGTCCAACTATTCCAATACATTATTTAATTGGAATACAGCCAAATCAGAAACTTATACTAGTATTCTATTGTGTCCAATATTTTATATTATTATTGGGTTGTCTTATTAACTTATTTAAAAGGATTTCATTTCTATAAATTATATTAACATTCTTTTCATAGCATTGATACGGAATTCGATAAATCATTCGAATGTTTAGTGGAATCAGACTATTTCAAAACTACCAATGCCTTTGACTATCAATTTGACTGCTATAAGTAGTCTGAAAGTGTTTTCAGCTCAACTTTTGCAATACCATAAAAATAGTCAATGCCCAATGCGAAACTATAACGAATTCTTAACTCGCATCCAATCGGTTTAATGTATTTCCTTACATAAGTTTCATGCTTGGCAAAAAAAAATAAAAAAAATAAAATAAATATTAAGAAGAGTGAACAGGATAGAGAAAAACTGGTAACTTACTGTACTGTTACTTGGCAGTCGTTTAAGTTGCAAATACTACGTGTAAAACGGCACAAGTTGCGGCCGTAAGTTTGTGCCACATTGCAGAGAAACTTTGAAACTTTGAAAGCTGGCCATAAAATATGCTTATCTATCGTAGCATTTAACGTGAAATACAACTCGACTAATGCAATTGGAACACGTGCTAGCCATAGACCAGGCCATAACATCCACAGAATATTAGCACACACACACACACACATATATATACACACATACACAAATGTATACTGCAATATATTCTAAACTATTTAATTTTGACCAAGCTGCTTATTGATACTACTGATCTTTTATATATACTTTTAAATATCTATGTATAGATATATATAAATAGTTTTTTTTTTTATATCAGAGCTTGGTCCACACCATCATGAACATTAATAGCTAATTTCAGTTTGTGTGCCAAAGCCTCATGGCTTTTGCCCATTTCAAAATGCAAATTCTCCTGTTTGAGGCAGCTTGTGGAAAAGTTGCTCGAACGAAAGTTGTTTGAGCTGGTAAATTTCTTCGAAGTGGATTTCTATGGAAAATCGATTTGGACTTTTATTTGACTTTTGATTGCATTTTATTTCATTTGCTGTAGTAGCTTGCATTGTTTTTCGTTCTTATGGCTTATGGGGTTATATAGATTGGGTATCGCAAAATATGACTTTTCTTATAAGTTGAATTTAATTTAACAATAATATTTCTTTTAAGTACGAAAAAAAGTAGTGCAGTAGCAGTTCACAAAGTTATTTTCTTATGTAATACTTAAAGGGTGTTATTTTCTTTATTGAATAATTGCTATGAAAACCATTACCAAATCTTTGAAAATATGATCGAAACAGCAGTAGCATCTCAACCTGGAGGAAATTCAATTAACTGCTGCCTTTCGGCATTTTGGCAGGCAGCTAAAAACTAATTTAAAATTTATTTCCAACCAGGCAGTGTTTAAATTCCTTTTATGCTCAAAAATGAAAGAATCGAATATTATCAACTGTGTTACTGGGCTTGCAGGCTTGTTATTTCCAAATTATTATGATAGATTGTTCACATAAATAAGTAAAATTGTTTTTAAATGATGCTAAAACAAATGTTAATCAGAAAAGTTACAACTCGAGGGAAAATATATGATTTATTGAAAAAATAAAAATATAATTAATAAACTAAATTATAAGCGGAAAATCATTTTATTTTGGAAATTCCTATAATCAAATCATTGTTCGATTGAAATAGTATTTGATTTATTTAAATGCATTTTCTATGAGCTGTAGAAAACGACTACATATGAACTTATAAAAAGGGTATAAAAAGGGTATATTTGCTTCGGTTTTACCTTTTATTTATTGTTGCTTACCAGTTAGCAGGCAACACAACGACCATGGGAGGCGCCCCCCCCCCCCCCAATAACGCTAGCTGCTCGAATTGGCAATAATTCATGTCATACTTCAATTATTTAAGTCAACATGCCCCAGTCGATTGGCTTGTGGATGAGGATGATGGTTGCTCCTGTTACCCCTCTTGTTGACGTTGCTGTTGCTGTTGCTCTTTGTGTTTTCCATATACATGCACATAATTAATTTGCAATTGATGTAGCGCTCATAAATTTTAGTGGTGACACTTTTAGTAGCAGGTTTGTTGGCGGTTTGTCGCCTGTCAGTTGCCTGTCAAACTGAAAACCGTAGCAGAATTAATTTTTTTTTGTTGTCCCAGCTCGTCTCGCTGGGCATAAGGGCCGTTGGTACGGAAGGGGGGGGAGGGGGAGGGGCAAGCACAATTTGCTGTCTGGTGCACGTTCCACACAGTGCAGCATCTGCAGAAACAGAAAATTCAATGAGCATAAATTTGCTTTTACATAAGATGTATCTGACGTTTGGCCGCAAACATGAATTGCTATTTTTATTATATATTTGCGGCACATTCAGTAATTTTATGTGTGCCTTTGTGGCACTGCCACCTGCCGCCGGTGTGCTGAGTGCCACAGTAATAAGCGAGATAGAAAAGGCATTAGCAACATTTGATTTGATTAGAATATCCAAATGCGAACCTTGATTCACCGATTCACTGTTCTCCTCTCTCCTCTCTCCTCTCTCGTTTTGAGAGTCACATTTGCAAAATTAAAAGCTGCTTGCATAATCGCCAAGTGATTTATTTTTGTTGCTATTTTGCTTTTTGCACTTTTTGCACTTTTATGTTTTTTTTTTTGGGCAACTGCCAAATGCGACACATGGTCAAAATGGGGCGCCTAAAAGCAGGCAGCATTTATTTTCACTCGTAATCGATACGATCCCATCCACAGTGGTAAGCCATATTTAAATCAGCAAAATTTGCTGCACATTGCAATGAGAAGCTTTTGAGTGCAGAGACTTTTCTTTAGAATAGCAATTTAAGGTAACAGAAAATAGAATATATATAGATATATATATTTTTCAATTTTATTACATTAATGTTTTGCATTTTTGGTTTGTACTTTTGTGTGGCACTCCGTTGACAGCAATTAAATTGAAATGAATTTTTGGTTAAAATATTTGTTTATTGAAAATGCTCTGCATTTGCATGCCACAAAAAGTGTCAGTTAATTTACGTTAATTTTAATCGACACGAGTTAAAATTCTCGAATAAATTCAATTACCCAATAAAGCATGCCAAATTGATAAATTGCCTATTAGCATACATGTGTGTAAGAATGATGAAATGCATGACACGATTTCAGAAGCAATTTAAGATGGGTGTGTGGGGTGTGCTGGTGTTGTGCAATGATTCAATTTTGTCGCAACCAGCATGAAAATTGGAAAAATCGTTGATAAATTGCATTCTGGGCACCTTCCGGTAATACTTACTGAAGCCTTTGCTGACTTTTTAGCCGTATTTGAACGTGGCTATAGCCCGCATTGGTTAAAAGTTACAATTGTGTGTGTGTGTGTGTGTTATTTTCTGTGTGGCTGCTCAATCAGTTGGCAGCCATTCAGTATAAATTCATTTCAAAGCAAAGAGGCGACCAAGCAAATTGTAACTGATTTCTTTTCATTGCGCTTTGCTGCCATTTCAACGCCCCAAACAGTGTATTTGAGGTGTGAGCCAGTGTGTGTGTGTGTGTGTGTCACAGATAAGCACAGTTGCTGGCTTAGTTGGTAACGCTCAGGGCCCTCTCCAAATCTCTCTCCCTTCACACACCTTATCGCTAAGAAGCCAATGGCATTTGTTATTGTGACCGCCAGCCGGTTACAGTTTTGCCCGCTATCCGCCAGTCAGGCATGAAATTGAAATTTATAATGCTAGCACATGAACTGCACTTCAGAATAGACACACACACACAAACAGAAACACACAGAGGTTGCATGAAATAGGTGGCAGGTCTGAACGCCTATCTCTCGAGAAATCAGCTGAGGATCACACATAATAAGTTCAGCCTGGTTCAGGCTGGGTCTGCTGTGCCGTGTGCCAGCTGCAAAAGGTCACCTTAGTGGCAAGCTAATGGTTTCAGATGGTTCCCAGATTAGATTGCAACAAATAAAATGAAGGCACTTGCAAATTGCGGCAACATGCACAAGCTGCACAGAGACCGAGTTGCAAGGTCCCACAACCTGAGCCATATTCGTTGTCTTGATTTAGGGGAGGCAAGAAAATAATAAATTTATTTCATGTCTAATGCTGTCCGTGCCTCAAATTCTGTTGCCTTTAAGCAGCTGGCTGAATGTTAATCATTAAGTTGCATGTGCAAAGCGAAAGGTTGCATTCCCCATATAGAAACGAGAACAGAAGTTGCACCAAACCCTATTACCTAATAAATTCCATGTTCTGGCAACGTTCTGTTGAACAGGAGTAAACCCATTAGTTGATATAGCACTCTGCTTCTGATGTAGTGCTTATGAAATTTCATTCATTCAAATTTCTGATTTACATAGATTCTGATTCACAGAATCATCATTAGAGCAAGTCAAGAAATTAACAATTTTTTTTGAAATGGAATTCCGCTTTCGTTCCTTTACCTTCACTTGAACTGCCTTCGTTGAATGAGTATTATTTTGTAAAGATTGAAATTTCTCAAAATTTACTTTATTAATTAGCAATAAATATTAAATTAATTTGTTTGCTTATCATGCTTGCAACAGTGTGGATAATGTGGCAAATAAAACGAGCATTTAAACTGTAACTTGCACCATTAAGTTAAATGTGAGTTTTCCTAACCATTCATAACTTTGTTACTACAGGCAAAACAATTAGTTTCAACTGTTTAGAGCCATCGTCAGGAAATTATCATGAAAATTGCAATGTTTCACTTTCCTCAAATTGGCGTGTGCTTGCTTGTGTGTGTGTGTGTGTGTGTGAGTGTGTGTATTTTTGTGCTTGGGCGTGTTCTAAACTAATTAGAGAGAAGGACAAACTTCAAAGTTGAACCTAATTATATGTCCGCAGAGGGGTTGGATAACTAGCACACACACACACACACACACACGCACACGCACACAAACACATATACACATACATACACACATAGAAAAGCACATATTTTGGCACATATTGTGTCCAAATATGTTGGCCTCTTTGCAAAGTATTTGTATTAGAACCACGCACACATTTTGTCGATAATTAAAATAATTATCATCTCTCATTTCCTAATTATCTCGCAAATAGACATTTTTGTGACAATTAAAATTTGTTCAAATATAGGATTGCGAAGAGGAGCCTCTATTGTGGTCAAATGACAAATGACTGTTGCAAAATTTTTACTTAAAAGAGAAACAACTTTTTTGTTTTGTAAATTCCATTTAGTTGTGGCAATTTTTTTTGTTATACTTGCCAGGGAATTTCCTTGATTGGTTAAGTGTAAATATGAACGGGCGACACGGAATTCAGGAGAATCGCCAAAAATCTTATGAGGGGAGGAACCTGCACAGAACTGGGAGGGGAATACAAGATCTTTTTCTTGAATAATTCCAATTAACAACTAAATCTAAATACATGCAAGTATTATTGGTCATTCAAAATTACAATATAAAAAATCTTTGGAATCTGGATAGAATAATTAGCTTCGCGCACATCGCTGGTTGGGAGCACATTGTGAAAATGTGTAACGTTGCTAAGGTTACCACTAAATATGTTAATATGCATATATTTGTGGAGTGACAGTGTGGCAACTGAGAATAAGACAGAGTTCCCATTTCTTTTGGGAATATAAACTTGAAACACACATTTAAATTCGAATGCAAATTCATATTCAGTTGCACACAAACAAATGTGAATATATATATATATATATCTGCATATGTGTGTGTTAGGTAAAATTCATTTCAAATGTCCCATCGTGGCGCCACGCTGCAGGTGTAGTTTATTTTCTTAGCCCACCCCCCGTCCCCCTTTCATTCCATGCCAGCTTTTAGTTACCCCTTGCTATAATCTGCTGCCAAAGTTTGTTGCGATGCACTGTAAATTTATTTATAGTATTTTTTGTGGCAGTACCAGGGCTTTGCTTTATTTGATGAGCCCAACACAACCACACACACACACACACACACACACACATTGTCAGTTGTCAGGCGCAAGTCTGTGTCAGAAATGTCTGAAAAATGTTTTGCCAGTTGCCGTTTCGTTGGCAGCAAAATCGAACAAATATAAACAAAGTGTTCACTTTACTAAGGATGGTGTGGCGGAGGGGGGGGGGGGGTGACTGGAGTTGCTGGGGCACATGAGAACACGTGACATGCGGCAGAGATAGTAAAAGGGATTTTGTGCCAGCCCGAAGGTGCCCCAAGAGGCACCTCAACCCAACTCTGCTGTTCCAACTGTCTGTCCATTTGTTCAGTAAAGTGTTGTGATTTATGTGCAGCCTGCAATCGAATGCGGACTGCGAACTGTGAACCGCATTGCACCTACATGCACATACATATATATATATATATATAGAATTACAAACTTGTACTTACATAAGTGCGACTATGCTCTTATTCACCCCATTGACTGTGAATGCGACTGTTA
Source organism: Drosophila demipolita (assembly GCA_035042405.1). NCBI lineage: Eukaryota > Metazoa > Arthropoda > Insecta > Diptera > Drosophilidae > Drosophila > Drosophila demipolita. The sequence continues at coordinate 176,349 of JAWNLI010000056.1, read as the reverse complement.
CTCGTACTGTGACTGTGCCTGTGACCATTGCGTCATGTGCGACAAATGCGACAGTTTTTGGCAACGATTTGGATTCGAAGTGGAAACAGGTCTGCGGCTATGCAGAAATATCTATTTAACAATATGTTATCCGACATATCCGTGGAACAGACAATATAACACCAGAACTTGACTGTGACTTACAAAAAGTTGATCCTGTTGGTTGTCCAAATTTAAATTAAAATCAATTAATATTGTGTGGAGTATTTTATACGTGTTTAATTTATTTAATTAGGTACAAATATTCAGATCAGCAAATTTGCCAATACCTTGAAGCTTGCCTGAGTAAAACTCACAATATTATAAGTTATAAATATTGCCTTTTAGTTGTGTCAATGAATTTGTCTTATATAAATTCAGCAACGAGTCTTACGAATATCGTCAACCTTTTCTATATATATATATATTTCTTTTCGAATAGCTCAGGCAATTTTATGCTCAGATGCTTTTTCATCGATATGCGATACAGCTGTAAATAACGCCTACAAAATATATTACATAATATATTTTTTTCTTATGGTTATTTTTGTTGTGCCACGTGGCGAAATATGCATAAAAAAGATATATGTTTGTATGAAATAATTTTGCACAATTTACGAACGGTAATAAAATGGGAGTATTTTATTTGAGTGTGGCTACTTTGCTCATATTTTTTGCAACTCGAAAAACTGGCGTCATAAATAATGTAGATCCTTCCACCCAAACTGCCTGCCACAAGCGGGACAAAAACAGAAACCTTTAATTTGTGGATACTCGCAGCAAGATTATAGCTACTGTATTCTTGGACTTCTCAACTTACTCTTGGCTTTGTCAGCTGCTGCATATTTTATGTGCTTGGCCATCGTCTGCACTGGCTAGCCAATTTCGCAAGCTCCTCGTGAATAATACAATCTTGTGCTTTCTTTTGTTTTAGTTTTATATAAATAAGTGCTAATATAATACATACTTTTTTTTAGGGTTTCTTCTTTATTTTGTGGTCTCCCGTTGTCAGAGCCCATTTCTGTGTATAATTCTAATAAATGAGGGCATTAAGCAGTTGTACTTCACATCTCCCATTACAGTTACGCAAAATGTATCCAGAAACTAAAAATAACCCTCAACTCGTTTTTTGTTGCTGTAAAGTATTGTTTGGCATAGTTTTGTGAGTTGGGCTTGTTTTGTTTTTGGCCAATTTTGAACAAAACCATTAACATGGATAAGCAATTGGGTTGGAGCAACACTTCGCCAGATTACGCACACGTCGTGTTACTAAGTGTGTGTGTGTGTGTGTGTGAGATATAAAAATGACGCAACATTGCAAATGCATAAAAATATGACGCACGACTCGACTTCTGACGCAATTATGGAGAGATGTTTAATAAAAATGTTTATATATTTATTTCATATCTACACAGAAAAATACAAAAGTAAACAATAAATTAAATAAAATTTCATTTGTAGAATTATTTGTAGAAATTTAAGAAAAAAGTTGTTCACGAGACAAGATATTGATTTGATTTATGTCAAGATGTCACTTTCAAGATAGAAGTCGCAGTTATGAGAGTTAATTAATGTAGCAAAATCTATGAAACGGCAATATTAAACGAAAATTAAAGACAACCAATTAAGACATACTTTAAGGCATCGCTTATTGATTTTTAATATCAGTAACAAGGAATCATGTTCCCTTGGAAATTGAGCTTGTTAGCGTGCAATACTTATTGTACTTTGGCGATTTGTCTCGTAAATCAACTCTGCGCCAATTATAAACATTTTTTTATCGCCAACTATCAATCGCATCGTATTCAGCATTGTCTTTGTCTCAGTCTTTGTTCTGTTCTCTCTCTTTCGTTCTCTCTCTCTCTCTCTCTCTCTCTTTCGCTGTCTCTCTATCTCCCAGTCGCACTTGATACGTCCTTCAGCCTAGGGTTTTAGTTGCCTCGTCGGCCTGCGTCTGATGTGGCATCATCCTCCCTCCCCCCACCCCCCACACACCACAACCTCTGCTGAGGGCAATCAGCTCTTCTGTCCTTATCGTCAGTTTGCTGCTTATCAACAGCGTCCAATCAGGAACAGCATTGTTTTCGTTTTCATTTTTATTTTAATTTTCATTTTCTTGCACGTTTGCTCACCCCCTAAATATGCCCGGATTTTATCTCTTTTTTTTTTTTTTGCTTAGCCACAGAAATGTTTAGGACCAGCAGCGAGTTACTAAAAAAAAATACCACTCTATCTTCATTTTGCACTGTTTTGGCTTGTCGACTGTTTTATATAAGCCAGAGCTGTCCAAAAGTTCTGTTTTATGTCCCCCCACCTCAAATGTTTGATAAACCCTTCATATTGTATCATGGCCAAAGTTACATTATCAGAAAGTGTTGTAATTTGTGAATGATGAAGCCAAGTTTATAAATGATTTATTTTCTTCTATGCAACTCTCTTGCGAATTAGACACAGCTGATGTTTTTAGAAGAACATTATTGTTTTTACATTTAGATATTTATATTTATGTATACAGCTTCGCTTGCACTTGCCAAATGAAATTATACCTTTAATACATCTAACGGAAAAGACATTAGAAACTCGAAACTTGACGACTAATGGGAAAAAAATGGCAAATTTTGCATAGCACTTTGTGCGTAAAAAGGTGCAGTGAAGTGTTTAATTTAATTTTAATGTATTTATTTATGCCATGCTAAACATTTAGCCTTTGACTGCACTCTGCAGACCTGCTGCGTCGTTGCAGAATGCCCCCAGAGGGGAAGGAAAGGGCACTGATGCGCCACATTCATTTGGCTGTGCAAACTTGTTCAACGCGCACAACTTCAAGAGCTGCCAACAAATGGCAAGTGGCTTTTTAGGTACATCAAAATCAACACGCCAAACGACCGGATCCGGTCTCTGACTGACTGCCAGTCACGTCCCTCCATCTTTTCCCAGCACCCACCCAGAAGCAGCCACCAAGCATCCACCCAGTGTTGAGTGGCTTTTAGCGCGAGTGCACAAAATTATGCAACTATTTGTGCAAACAACTAGCACAACGGGAACGGGAACGACAACGGCAAAGTCAACGTCAACGTCAACGATAACGATAACGCCAATGACAACGTTGGCAGCAACTCAATCAGCTGAGCTGCCGGCGGCCGGATTGTGGAATGAATTACAACCCGTTCACCGGCAACCGGAATTCAGACGAACGCTGCTGCAGGCCTCTGCGCCGATGTGGCACAGTGGCTAAAATGAATTTATCAGGCATTGGTTACCTGGAATTGTTTTTGAAAACATTAAGCGACTTGCAAAATGCAAAGTGCTCCCCACTTTTTAAATTTGAGTTTTCAAAAATACATCGCATTTTTTAAAATGTCCTATTTAAGTGGTGGCAAATTCAGTAAAAACATTTTTTGTTTTACTTTTGGATGGATAGCTATTCATTTTTTTGATTATATTAAAATAACCATAAATAAGACTTCCTTCAGGTTAAAATGATTATTATTTAATGGGTGGAAAAAATTAGCCCTGAATCATTCCTGGTATGGGAGCAGTGGAAGACAGAAAAGAGACTAAAGGGTTTTCCGAGGAGTGTGTCATAGTATCATAGAATCACAGCATTATATTGTGCATATATATATATATATATATATATATATATAAAGACTCTAAAAGACAAGAGTTGAGCCTACATGAAGCAAATGGTTTATTGAGAGCATTAAACAAAAATCCAGTTTGATTTAATACGATAATTTAAGGTTGGAAACTTTTGTACATTTGCTCCCAGCGTAATCAAGCAATAAAACAAAGGCTCTGCGAAGCAAAGGTTGCTCATTAAATACTTGACACTGAAGCGAAGCTGAGCAAGAAATTATTTAAATAAATGAGTAGCAGCAGCACACACACAAAGCAGCCTCAGACACACACACACACACACACACACACACACACACACACATACACACATATACACACACATATACACACAGATGCACATGAAAAATTAAAGACTTACTCGCAGATATCAACACATAAATACTAAATGAATGCGTGAACACACACAACACACACACACACAACACACACACAACACACACACACACACACACACACACAATACACAAACAAACACTTACAGACTGTGGCAGCGTATTTTGTGCTCTGCTCCAGCATCTGAGTGGCTTCATTCGTCCAATGATTGCTCAAGTGTGCGTTCAACATTCGCACATGCCCCTGTGTGTCTTTGTGTGTGTGTGTGTGTGTGTGTGTGTGTGTGGGGTGTGGGTGTGCGTGTATGTGGCTGTGGCTGAATGCGCGTTTCCTCATTATTTTTGTGCAATCGCTACAGGCGCTTTGGGTGGTGCCTTTCCCAAGACCCTTTAGTCCTTATCCCTATTGTTGTTGTGCTTTTTTGTTAGCCAGCACAATATTCTGATCCGGCGCACAGCCATCCTGTATGAGTGTGTGTGTGTGTGTGTGTGGATGAGGGTGTGGGAGTGTGCATGCAAAGTGTTAAGATTTGAAATTTGTATACCCTACGCTGCTGTTGTTGCCTGCCTTTGCGCATTTCTTTTTTATTTTTGTTATTTGTTTTTTCTGCATTATTTTTTTTTTTCATTGTGCCATTGCATTTTGTTGCTGTTAAAAGCCATCTGAGCAAATTGCTCAGCACTGCGCTGCACAAATGAAAGCCAAAAGGAACGTTGTATAACGACAACAAATGAAAGGTTATACCATTTTGTGTGTGGAACTTGGCTCAGAGATGCGAGATAAATCAGCGATTTGGTTACCAATTGATACCGACAATTACATAAGTTAGACAATAAGACAACAATTCGATAAATCTGACAATTGTTAAAAATTTGTGGCCATTATTAGCCAGTTCTAACAGCTGCTTAAAGACTCTTTAATAACAAAATAGAATGAGAGCATTTTAGATTTTGGTCATATCATATATATATATATATATATATATATATAACTTGATAAAAGGCTATGTAATAAGAAACTGTTTGCAAATTGTCAAAAATATTAAATACCATTATTATAACTTGGCTAAAACTATTTATATTTCAACTAGTTATAACTAGCATTTCTCAGGTTCTGAGAAGGATTTAGTGATCAAAGTGCTTTTCAGCTGGCTTATAACACATTGAGTTGAGTTGAGCTGTATATAGTAATCAGATTTAAGCGGATATTATAAAATGTATAGCCAGCTAACAGCTTACAGCTACCAGCTACCAAGCAGCACTCCCAATTCAATTCCATATAATACTTGGCCAGAGTTGACAGCTTCATTTGCGTAAGCCTTGTGCAAATTAACGTCAGGCACTCATTCGGCAGGCAGTCAGCATAAAAAATGAAAGCCAAACGCTCATTAAGGCATCATTATAATAAGTTATTTATGACAGGGAGAATGAAAATTTAAATCTTGTATCTGCTGCTCATTAAATTGCTCACTCCGCAGTGTTGTACAAATAAATTGTAAACATTATGGGGAACCATTTGGCAACAGGACCCAACACAATTTTTTAGTGTACACACTTAACTAACAACTCTGACTTGTATATCAGCATTTAGAAAAAATGTAATAGTTGCTTGTAATGCAATTTTTTGGGCAAATAATAGGAGTTCTTAGCACATGACCAGTGTAAAAATAAAAGTGTGTAAATAAATAATCAACGGACATAAGACAAGCAAACAGTTTAAAGCTAATGATGCCACTATTTGTGTATATGCAAATAATTGCGTCGAAGTTGCTACGAATAGGTCAGACCCTTAACACACACACACACACATTCAGCGATAGACGAAGGCTGACTTAATTTGTTTACCATATGACATAATACCAAAAAAGGCCAAATGGCAAAGAGCGCAGTTATTTTTAGCAATAAAATAACAGCGACGCAAAACTAGTAAAAGAAGACAACACTCCACACGCAATATGTATGTGGCAATGCCAGTGTGTGCGTGTATGTGTGTGTGTGTGTGTATGTGTGTGTGTATGCACACACCATGACGTATGCGGAATATATAAAAGAAGTCACAAGCCCTGCGATTTGTTTTCTCTAGTAACATTTACCAAAATGGCAACACATAAAAGATGCGCTGCATGACACATTATATAAATATAAAATTAATGAATATTATAATTACAAATACTTTGACACGCATACAAATACACATTGTGATAAATGAATCACACAAACAAAGTTAATGTTTCCAAATGAATATTGCTACAATCCATGGGAGAAAGTTAGTTATTCATTTGAGACTTATATTAAGTTTAAACCAAATACAACATGAATATTCATATTTATAATTAATAACATGATTAAAGAGCAAGCGAACTAAATTCTGCATATTCAGATTTCGATGGAAGTGGACTTAATTAGTTACAAATACAGAGTGCAACTAATAAGTGATATTTATCAATTCAAAATGTGTATACGTAATTGGGCACATTCAGATTGTTGGACAATGCCAATAATTACAATTAATTACAATTATTTTTATTGCGATATTATCTCGTTATCCGCTTTTGCAAATGTCATTTGCCATTACAAATCAAACACACAAATGTTTATAGGAATGTTTCCACTTCGTCCACACACAGATCATTAACTAATCAGGCCGGAAAAACCACAGTCGGTAAATTGTTAGTCCTTAAATTATTCCCACACGTAGCAAATGAATTTGGCAGTTTAAGCAAATTTTATTTGTCGGAATAATAACTTTATTTGGCCTGAGTAGCTTAAATGTGTGCAAATCTTTTCATCTGGCTTAAAAGCCATAATCTGATTATGTAGCTGAAAAGTGTAGTTAAAATACATGTAGCTTAACAATTGCATGCAATTTTTTAACATTTCGTTAAAATTTAACTTTATTATAATAAACCAATTGTGAATATTTGATATTTTGCTAAAAACTTTAAGATGATTTGCGCTTAAGAATTTTGCCGCAAACATTAATCAACTTGCAAATTCACTGATTACTTTTGAATTTAATTTCGATTAGTTTCACTTCAATGGGCGTTGAAATATACATTTTCATTTTCACCAATCATTGTCGGATATATTTATATATATATTTATCTATATATACATTGATATGTGTCGATTGACTTTGCTTTGATGGCATTTGATAACCAGTTTTCTTCTTTGTTGCTTTGCTTACTTGCAGGTTTCCTTTCGTGGGACGTTTCCGATTGTCATGTTGACTTGGAGGAGGAGCTCAATACAATTACACAACATGCACCCGAGGGCGAGGAGGCACGTCATGGTAAGTTTAATCCCAAATCAATGTTCGGCTATATTCAATGGCTAATTGAGCCAACAAAAAACTTAATCGGCAGCTGTTAACTGACAAAGTTGCCAGTATTTCTCGTTGGACTTTGGCTTTCTTTTGCTTCCAGCAAGTTGATGAGTTTAAATGGTCATAACGAAATGACAAAATGTGTCCGGTTAAAACTAATTTAAGATGCAATTAGACAAATGTTCAGTGTGTAGCTGATAAGTACAATATTAGCCCAGCATATTTGTCTTTCAACAGCTCTGCAAGTCGTCATTTGTTCAATTTGACTCTGGCTCTGGCTTTATTCTAACATTTTCTTTTGTGAGATAAGTCCAAATCGGATTGTGCCGCATTTTCATTTTCATTTATATTTGCCCAAGCGCAGCAGCCTCGCCAACAACAACAATAACAATGTGACAAAGCCAGCCAAGTGTTGTCGTTGCGGATTAGTTGGGAGAACGTTGTTAAAATGCATTCAAGTGGCTGCACTGCAACAGTTTCTCCTCCTATCTCCCCCGCATCCCTCAGCTATCCTTCAACGTTTTTTATTTGTTTTTTTTTTTTTATTCCTCTGCTTGTGACAACGATGATTGCCTCGTTGCTGGTGCCCAAATATGAGCACTCGACATTTAAGTAAGACTTTCAAGCTTGCTTCAAATTTTATAAGAATTGCACTTGTCAGCTCATTAGTATTCTTATTTTAATATCTTAAAAAAATGTAATGAATATTTCAATTTTTTTCAACTTTCTTAACGATGTTTTAGTATCAGCTTATGAATGCCGTAAATACGCATTATTTTTTAAATATTATTTAAGATTGATTTAAATTTTGTACATTTTAATTAAAAGTTCATGAATATTGCATTTTTAATTAAAAGCTTAACTGTTCTTTATTGTTATTGAATGACGAGTTGTGTTAAACTTTTTGGAAAATTGTTTTAATTTGTTTTCATATAGGTTACAGATATCAAACGATAATTGGTTTATTGTAAGGTGTCACTAAGTGCACCAAAATTGACTAAAACTTCGGCAAGCTAAACAAAGTTTGCATGTAAAAGGAAAATATTAATTTAAAAGATTTTACAAACTGTACGTTGCTTCACACAGGCTGCAGGTGCTTTAAGCCAGTAAAATTATCCTGATCAAATAAACCAAACAAAAAAATACCCTGTAACATGCATTCTTGCAATTACATACAGCAAAAAGATGGGTTTATCGACTCGCCTGAATCGCACATCAAAACAGCAAACATATTTTATGTTTTTTTTTTTGCAGAATTTCGACATGCATAAGTCATTATAACAATTTTAGCTATATGAAAATTTAAAAAAGTGTAGCATACTTAGCAGCGCATATATCTCGAATGAAATGCGCTGAGGCTATCCTTGGGCTTGCTGGTAAGTGCCAGAACAGCACTTGTACTCAATGGCTTTTTGCCATTGTTGTGGACGAGGACTTGGCAAAGTGAATTCTGAATTGTGAGTTCCAAATTCTGCTTTCTAATTTTGTTTGCACTGCTGCAAAACTATTCAAACAAAACTCTCAAATGCCGGGGCACACGCACAGTCCGTGGCTAAATAATGATGCAAGCAAAAGAGCGTCCGTCAGAATAGATTCTGGTAAAGGCCACGGGCAAGGCGATCAGGCGGCCAGTCTGTCAGTCACTTCAAATGCAATTGCAAACAATAAAATTGCTGACTTTAGCGAAATATTGTCCGGAATCCCGAAGATGTTGAGATGCACACGCCTCGCTTGGCGGACAGACTCCATGGGCATTCTAATTTGACAAAGGTTAAGGCGCTGGAAGCCAGCACTAAGTCGATAAAAGTCAGCACCTCCATTGACAAAGCGCTGCTGGCTTTCACTGCCCAATGTCCTTCAAAGTGACAGGACCTTTGTCCAGCAGGCGACGAGCAGACATCGTTTATCCAAAGACACTTTCTTAGCTCTTGTCATCTGCCGTCTGCCTTCTTCTAACAGCCAGAGAGATTTATTTCAACAATTTATCCATAATTTGGCTCTTATGACTGGTATAAGCTCTTGTCAGTGCATGAATTTTCATCTTGGCCGCTGCAGCTGGGGCAACTTTGAAGCAATAACAAGCTATTGCTAACAAGCGCATAGTTTATATTTTATGGCATATACTCTTTAAAAGGCGTCTCCTTAATTATCAACGACAAAGTTATGTATCAAATTTTAATTTGATGCAGTTTACTTAAGTTTCCCAGTGGGACTTGGGGCAAAGTTTGCTGCACAAAACTTTGTGAGTGCAACTGCCACAAAACAAAGAACGCGTTAATCTGCTGCAATTATATGCTTGAGGCATAAAAACTTCAAACAGATTTCTGTACATTTCACACACAACCAGTGAATTAACTGAGTTCCTTTTTTTTTAATTATCTTGTAATTTACTCATACAAATATTACCATTTGCACTCAATTGCCAAAAATATATATCTTAAACAAAAATTCTGCTTCGTCCTAGGACTAAACGTGCCTTTACAGCGAGCTCCTCAATTAATAATTATGACATTTTGAAGCGATTGTCCTCAAAATGCTGATGGAACAAAACCGAACCGAACAAAATTAATATTCCGAAAGCAGCAAGCAATTAGATTGATTATTTGGCAGTTGTTGTGGTATTAAAATCCATGTCAGCTTGCATTGTTGTAACTGGTGTTATATTGTGGGATCTGCACAATTTGCCATTACTAAGCTTTTATAAGCACTCAGCATTAACAGCCACACCGACATGCACACACACACACACATACACATACTTACGCACACATAAGCTTTAAAGGCATTCAAATTCTTGAGATAGAACGAATGCAAAATTGATAGATAGAGCCTGACAAACATGCAGTAATATACACACATACAGAAAAGAGACAACCACACACACACACACACCACACAGAGACACATTCATAGATTCATACATTGGACAAGGCCATCATACTGACAATGACTGTGCTGCTCATGCATAATTCAAGCATTGTCAACGAATGGAAGGAGAACACTAAACTGAGGGAAAGAAATACAATAAGATGGCAAACACCCACCTCCAACCACCAGCCAACAAGTTAGGCAAATAACTGAATGCCGGGCAGTCAGACATGAACACACACACACACCCACACACACATAGAAAGCAAATGGATAGTCTGGCAGACATTATTCGCATATTTATACTCGCATTCGAAGAACTGCACACTCCAGTTCTGCTTGCTGTGAAGCAAGTTGCTTGCCAGAGACATATCTGGCAGCAGAGATAGATTTATGGAAATACATTTATAAAAATAAAACTATAATCCTTACTTGTTTTCGAGGGCCGAATCAGAAATACACTTGAAGTCATGTCACCCTAGTTACATTCCAAGCAACAACGTCAGCTTCTTAAGCTGATTGTATATGAATATACATTTAAATATATATATTTATGTTAGTATTCAAACCTTATTGCTTCAAGTCGGTGATAACTCAATTAATATCGATCGACATCGATATCAATGTTATTTTACAAACTTATTAGTTCCTTACTATTATCCTCTTACCTGTGCTACAATTGGCCTGTTACAAATTATATCTATATATATTTTTTGTGCTGCATTTTTTGAAAGCTTAGATTAACCCAAAAAAAAAACAGGAACTTAGCAATAAATAAAACTAAATTGTTGCGACGTCCAACACTGGACACAACCGCTGGTAAATGGTCTCTATTAAATTGAAAATTCTTACAATGGGTAAGTTTTGTGGAGAAATCATTTGTTGGCTTAAGCCAAACGGTAGATAAAATGTGACCGTTCGTACGTGTTGCTCCGGTTGAGTTGAATCGGTTAACGTTCAAATACAATAAATGGCTCACAACGATTAAGTGAGTTTTGCTACGATAAGAATGTATTATACGATTGTGCGACAACTGATGCTGATCAATAATATATATACTCTGCTTCACTCTGCCTATCACAGCACACTTTTTTACCAGCTTGCTGCGTAAGAGAACTGTAAAAAACTGCAGCGGACAAGCTGTTAAAATTGCGGGATTTGCGGAAAAAGAGGAGTGACACTTTCTCGTTTTTTCTGTTGCCGCATTTCCGGTTGGTGTGACAAACTTGCTGACAGTTGTCAATCCATATCCGCACCGCTTATCAATCCCGACATGAGCCTGACTGAATTGAGCCAAATCAAACCAAAGTATACTTGACATCTGACGAAAAACTTTCTGTGGGGATCTGATATCGACATGCGATGCGAATAGTGGAGGAAAACCAAGGATGGGACAACTGGGACAACTGGGCTAGTTGGCAAGACTTTAAGAATTGGTAGATGGCATTGGGTGTATTGTACAGCGATCATCATCGTCGAGAGTCAATGTCTGTTGAACAATATGATGACAAAATTATTGCTTAATTCAATGCTCAATTCTCCATTCACAAATTATGAATTAAAGAGAAAATTTTAAAGCGCATTTCGATTTCACGAATCAACTCGAATCCCAGTCTCAGTGAAGCGTAAATGCTTATTTAAATAAGACCGTTGACTGAGTAATTGTGCAACGAGGCCGTTAACTGACTTTTAAGCTGGCCAATTAGAGAGTAAAGCATGCCGCATGCTGCAAAGAAAAAAAAAAATTAAATTCAATTGACCTTAACAATCCAATCAAATATTATTGAATGCAAATCAATATTATTTTACAGAAATAATCTATTCATTACAGTTATTTGACTTGATTTATATGATTTAATTATAGTGCTTAACCATTTCAGTAAATCATATGCAAAGAATATTTTAAATCTCACTTAACTTACAATTATTAATTCATTCGAATACAATTTGTAAGCATTGTTTAAAATAATATACATATTATATATGCGTATACGTGATTTTCAATGTAAAACGTGTATATGTATAAAAATATTTTTCCTACGCATTGTTTACTTGTAAAAATGATTGACTATCTGCTATCTCAGTTTAGTTAGATGTGTATCCATAATGATCATTAACGTAAGCTTTAGTTTAATGAAGTACCTCGTGGCAAATGAAACTGCAATTAAAAATTGCTGTTGCAAACTTTTATTTTTACACGGGCGCCAGCTTGACAGCCAACTTTGTGCCATTTTGGTGTGAGTGTGTGGCAAGTTGTCGGAAACAGAGTGGTGACCGGCGCCAACTGTAATTACTTTGCAGTCCGACACACAAAGAAAAAAACAAAAAACAAAAAAAAGAATAAAAAAAAATGTAGAGAAGAAATGGCATAGAATAAAAATGCGTTGAAATCATAAAACAGAAAAAGTGTCATCCTGTTGCCAAATTTGATTTTAAAAGTTGGCTGCATTCTGAATGTGGCCATTAGAGTACAGTTATTAACGATTAATCTGCCACCATTTTGCCATTTTGGTTAGGTGCGACCAATGCGAAAACTTTTCAATGGACGTCGCAATGCGAAAAATTGACATAAACTCGAGCACTTGCTGCCAATTGTGCGCTTTTTTATTTTTTTTTTTTTATTTTAAGGAAAACCATATTATTAGCACCAGTTGGGCTGCAAGAGGTGGCTGGCCACTTTTGCCAACAATTCGATTTAACTTTTCTTTGTATGTGCGGTCTTCAAACTTTGCGACTCTGCAAGAGTGCTGTGCCACAGGGTCCCCAAACTGCCACTCAGCCTATTGGCTTGTATCTGTTCTGTATTAAGGTCTTTGTGGCTTTTGACGCTTGACAAGCAAACTTCTTAAGTGGCATTCGTAGTTGGCCATTCCAAATTGCATATACCGTCAAGGGAACTGTCTTTAGGAAACTAAGCAAAAGTTCACTATTTCGAAATGTGAATTCGAACAGACTTGGCTTATACTATTTACAAGCTCTTAAAATATACACAACCATATCAGAAAAAAAGCTCGCACTAAAATTTTGACAAAAAATATTAGAAAGTTTTCCTTGGTTAGGAAATAATTTGTATATTTTAGAAAACATTATGTATAAAATTAAAAAGGCTTGCCATAAGTTCACAAGTTTATAAGCATAATAATTTTTTTTTATTTATTCGTCATTTTTAATGCCTTTTTAGAGATTAGCCGAGAGATTACCTATTTTTTTTGTGTGTGTTGCTTTCGGCTTATTAAGTGCCATCTTAAGGTTAATAAGATGCAAATAGTCAGACGGCATTTTATTACGCGCTTGTTGAGGCCGCTAATAAGTGCGCAAAAGTTGTCAACCTTAATTCTAAAATGACACAAATCGGGTCGCCGATTAAACTACAATATGCGGCTATATATGTCACTGCGCTTGACAAGTACACAGTCCAAAAGTGTGCTCAGTGTGTGTGTGGATATATGATAAATATGAGTTGCATTTATAAAAAGCAAAAGAGCATTTAGGCTCATGTGAATAGTATGGGATCTGGAGAGCCGGACAGAGACAGATAAGATAGACAGAGTGAGACCGAGAGGGGGTAGAGAAATGGGAGAGAGAGATTGAGAGAGAGAGAGAGGGAGAAGGAGAGGGAGAGAGAGGAATGAGAAAAGAGATTCAGCGAAGCCATATGTAGGTGCACGCTTAGGTGCACTTCTGGCCCGACGGGTTTTCGCTTTTTTATGCGTACGTGGACACATTTGACCGTTAGGCCTATGTGGCGCATACTTAATGTGCGCACTCACTAACATTTACAATATATATATATATGTATCTTTATCTGTATCTGTATCCTTATATTTAGCTGTAACTGTATCTGTAGTAGGCATATATGTGTGTATATAATTGTATAGGGATTGACATGTGCGCTAGATTTCTGTGCGTTGTCAACGGCTATTTAGTGCAAGAAATGCGTAAATTGTTCACATACACATACGTATATACATATATATATATATATATATATATATATATATGTATATATATATATATGTATGCTTATGCCCCAGCCGACAAGAAATGTCCACTCATCCTCGATGATGATCATTGCGTTGGTGTTTGACAGCAAATGACACGACAAGGTCGTCAGCAAGGTCGCATGCATAAGCGGATTATTTCAGGTGCTGAGCAAATGGTCAGCGCTGCGGCTGAGGGAGAAAACTTAATTAATCCATAAAATTTAAAGATTTACGAAATGATATCCGCCCGACACACATCTGTGTGTCAAATGTGAATCGAGTGCTTGAGTATGAAGCAAACTTATCTCGCCACCTCCGAACAACCAATGTCTGACAATTTAAAGCCACTTGATTTGGTGCGTGCTTAATGCTTATATTCTCTGGCCGGGACTCAAGCCTCTTATCCGCTTGCCTCTCGACGTTTCATCTATTCATTAGTGCGCTCGGCGTGTTTGACGTTGAATGCTTGTCCAACCCGACCAGAGTGAGCGAACCATCGACCCACCGCACCACCGAACTAACAGAGCCCATCTGCCAGTCCAGCGACTAGTGGGTTGCTTGGTTAGCTGACTCAGGCTAACCGCAAATTAAAAATTTTTTGCGTAGTTAGCAGTCCAAGAATATGCGAGATTTGTGGGAGTAGTGTGTAAAGGGGCGATTAGGTGCAAAGACCAAACGAGCTCCTTCAATATATTGCCAAGCACATTGTGGTCAAGCTAAGCTGTTTAATAAGGTTATCTATTACCATTAAAATCTTAATAATTTGGAATATTTTGTTAAAGTTTCCTAACTGAATAATAGCACTTAATAAATTAGGCACGTTTCCAAAGGACAAACCAGGACAAATTTTTATAGTTATAATAAAAATAAATAATAATAATAATCTAAACCCAAATGCAACTGCAGTCATAATTTGCAGTTAATTGCAGCAAATATTGGCTTAGAATTAATTTATTTTTTGGCATTTCCATTAAATGTATTTTTCGTATCCCTTGATTTACTTTTAGGCGAGCGACTCATACAGTATGCCAGTGAGAATCTTGTGACGGAGGTGCTCATACATCCCCAATACAATACTCTTATACAGTGTATGCGTAATCTGCTCAGCAGTTTTACGAGGCATCGTCACATTATACACGCTGGGTATACCTTTAGCGGCAACGGTTCTTGGATACTACAGGTTGGTTGGACGTGCAACACAACAAACTAATGTCAAAGGGGCAAATTAAAACCAAAACAAACAAATTATAATTGAAAATGTAATTATTTATTGTAGGATGGCACCTTCTCGGTGGCTGACTTTGCGGAGGCATTTCAAGAGCACGACGTACAACGAGTGATACGCGCCTATGCGGATACCATTACCATGAATATACACTGTGCCGACGCTGGTCTATGGCACACACTGCCGGATAAGGTGTTTGCACGACATTGTAAAATACGCATAAATCCGGTTGATGTGCTGGACACCAGCAGTGAATATATCAATGGCTTTATAGGTAAAACCGGCGAATGCAAACATAAACTGAGAAAATACTAACTAAATTGTACTGTTTACGAATTGCAGATTATCTAGCACCAATGGTGGTGCCAACCTCATTACGTGAATTGCTGGAGACGTCGGATGTGGTGGGCAACATACGCTTTACGCATCCCACACTCTACGTCTTTCCAGGCGGTCAGGGTGATGCCGCCCTCTTTGGGATCAATGGCTTTAACATGTTAGGTGAGTGACAAGCAATTGGTGGCATTTGTGTGGTTGCGTTGTTTGCTAATCATTTGATACTGCTTTTGCAGTTGATGGCGGTTTTAATCGCAAGGCTTGCTTTTGGGACTTTGCGAGGCATTTGGATCGCCTGGATGCGGTGCTGATGACGCGTCTGAATAACAGCAATGTGCAGGGACTTGGAGCTGTGGTGGCACGGAAGCGAGACTCTCATGTTTATCCTCAGATTGGGCACTTCTTCGGTAACGTTCCCGACCGTAAGGGCGGTCTGCCCAGTCCCGATGGCGATAAGGATCGCAATCCACTGCTCATTGACCTCTTTGAGCGTGGCCATGGTCTGGTCAGTGATCTCAAATCTCTTGACCTGAAGCCGCAGTGTTGCTACCGTAATCAGGAGCCCATCAATCTGTACCACAAGGTTGGCCACGGCACCCTTGACATGTATGTGATAAGCCCCTCACGTGATTCCAAAGAGGTCAAGGACTTTATGCAAAAGTGGAATTCGGGTGATCAGCGTCTGTTTGCTGCCCGTGACACCAGAGAGTTTAACTTTCCCTTGCAGAATCTGGTATCCATTTGTGCGCTGCTTGTCTGGCAGCCGGCAAATCCGGATGATACCATAACCCGCATCCTCTTTCCGGGCAGCACGCCAGACTTCAAGATCCAAGAAGGTCTGGAGAAGCTTAAACATCTTGAGTTTATGAAGCACTCGACCTGCACAGCAAAGTCTATAGCCCCAGCTATACAAACTGTGACCAGCACACGGAAGACACTTAAATCTGCCATTGAGGCGACTCCGCCCAGTGCCAGTTACAAGCCCAGTAAATTTGGTCCAACTTCTATAGCTGCTGTGGCTGTGCAGCAGGACAACAAAGCTAAAGAAGCAGCAGCAGCAGCAGCAGCAGTTGCGGCAGCAGCATTGGTCTCAGCATCAGCCGAACCACCCAGTGATCAAGTCGACTGGCCCACTCAACTTGTTATCGCAAAGGCCGACTCCATAGACACGGATGAGCCAGAAGCTGAGCCCGAGCTAGCTATCGACACGGGTGATGAGGGGGTTGCGGAGCCATCCATGCCCTCAACAGAACCAGCCGAACATGATGACAACAAAGAGGTCGACGACGAAAAGAAGGTGGAGGTGTTAATTGTAAAGCCGGAGCTGACTTCAACTGCTCCAACCGCAGTTGATACGCCCACAACTGAGACAACCAGCAAGACAGCGAAGGCCACCAAGGGTAAGCAGGAAAAGCCAAGAGCGGAAGTCAAGCCAGTTGTGCGCTCGAGGATCGATAGCAAACCGCCGAAATCAATGGATCGTAAGCTAGTTAAGCGTGAGGAGAAGAAAAGTTCGCCTACGGCCACGCCCGCTGCAAGTCGAACGTCAGCTACACGTGACGTCAAGTCGAAGGTGATAACCCGCACCACTAAATCGAGTCCCAGCAGTACACCAGCGAAGAGCGCCAAGGAGGCCAACAATCGCAAGGTACTCGAGTCCAAGCAACAAGCGACAGCGGCGCGCCAGAGCACGGCCGGCACACGTCGCACCGTTAGCAGCGTGGAGAAGAAGTCACAGCAGACTGAGGCGATGAAGACAACGCAGCAGACAACGACGCAGTCGGCGCAGCGTAAGCCAATTTCAAGAAGACCACGCGCTGTGTCTCCATCCAAGCGGGCTCCGGCGCCTGGTAGCCCAGTTAAATCAGCCAAGCCAAAGCCGGACTTGAAGAAAGCACGTTTAGATAAAGGTGGCACCACAGACTCCAGCCTGGTGTCGACACCATCAGCAGATGAGGCGACAGCGGCCAAAAAGATGCTGGATCTGAGTGCCTCGCAAGAATTGGATGCGGAAAAGCAGCGGGAACTGGACGATCTGAAGGAAGAGCAGGAGGTGGTGCGCGAAATTGAGGCGGTGTTCAGTCGCGACGAAATGAAGCGACAACACTTGATCAAGACGGAGATGCGCGAGATGGCCAAGCAGGATAGCACAACGGAAGCTGAAGAAGAGGAGGAATACCTGATTATTGAGAAAGAGGAGGTGGAACAATACACAGAGGACTCAATCATAGAACAGGAACAGGAAAGTAGCATGACAAAGGAGGAAGAAATTCAAAAGCATCAACGCGACTCACAGGAATCAGAAAAGAAGCGTAAGAAAAGCGCCGAGGAGGAGATCGAAGCGGCAATCGCACGGGCCGAAGCAGAGGAGCGCAAAGCGCGCCTGGAGGGCAGCGAGGCTGCCAAGCATGAGATGCACGAACAGCTGGCAACACCTGAGAAATCCGAGATAAAGGCGGAGGTTCAAGATATAATCGCCACTGCCAAAGATATTGTCAAGAGTCGCACCGACGACCAAATGCTACAGGCCAAAACCGTCGAGGATGAGTTGTCTTCTCCCACGCCTGACGAAAAGCTCAGTAGCGCAAAGAAAACATCTGACACAAAAGACGAGCCAGTTGAAGCCCATGAAGCATTGCCCTTGAACTTACAAGAGAGTCTTCCAGAGGAGAAATTCTCAGCCACAATCGAATCAGGAGCAACAACAGCGCCGACATTACCCGAGGACGAGCGCATACCGCTAGACAAAATTAAAGAAGATTTGGTCATCGAGGAGAAGTATGTTAAAGAGGAAACCAAAGAGATTGAACCCATTGTCGTAGCTACAGTTGCAGCACCCATATCAGCTATCGCAGCTGGCATAGGCACAGTCGAGACTAAAATGATTGATGCTGAACAATTTGCCGCCGGCTTGGATTCGGCCGATCGCATTTTACCGAAGAAAATGACATTTGAAGCACAACAGAATCTGATGCGCGATGTTATCAAGACACCCGATGAAGTTGCCGACTTACCCGTTCACGAAGAGGCTGACTTGGGGTTATACGAAAAGGATACTCACGATGCTGGCGCCAAGAGTATTTCGCACAAGGAAGAGACAGCCAAAGAGGAAAAAGAGACCGAAGATGAAAAGGAGGCCGGTGAACCAGAAACAGCAGAAATAGCAATTGAGAATTTCGAGGCCAAAGAGGAGATTTCTGAGAAGATTTTAGCAAAGACAGAAGTCATCGTTAACCTGGAATCTGTTGAAAAGAAAAGCGAGGACGTCATTGCCAAAACAAGTGAAATCGTTGCTGAGGCTACTGTAGCGAGTAAAAAATTGGTGAATGACAATGAGCAGCCAGCTCTTATTGCAAAGAAGTCCGCAAGTACACCAGATGAGAAAGAAAAGAGCGAAATAACTTCCGAAGATGAGTTGCCAGCGCATCTTGAGCAACCCACAATTGCACCAACAAAAGTCAAAGACCGTGAAGATACGGTTTCTCTAGAGAGCCCCGCCACTATCGAGGAAGCAATTGAGGTCGAGATGCAGGTATCGCAACAGGAAACCAGAAAGCAATCTACTAAAACTGACGAACAATTAGCACAAACTGAACAGGATAAAGCTCTTGCAAGTCCTTCAAAGGATATCTGTCGCCCAGCATCTGCAGCAGACAATGAAAAAGAAACAACTGAGAAATCAGGAAGTGTAAAGGATGAGACGTCTAAGGAGCCCTCCCGTCGTGAATCTGTTGCAGAACTTGCAAAGCTTGAGGTTGTGAAAGACGACAAGTCAGTGCCAACCTCTAAGGAAGTATCACGGCCCGAATCTAAAGCAGAAAGTGCAAAAGACGATCACGAAGCGCCTGCAAGTGCAGAGCCTTCCCGACGAGAATCAGTTGCAGAGTATACAAAGCCGGAGAGTCTTAAGGATGCCCCGAAGGAACCGTCACAATCCGAATCTGTGGCAAAAAGTTTAAAAGATGAGCTAGAAAAACATGAAAGTGGAAAGGATGAGATTTCAGTGGACCTTTTCCCACAACAATCTGTTGCTGAAAGAAGTAAACCCGAGAGTCTCAAAGATGACCTGTCTCTACCAGCGTCTAAAGATGTTTCGCGACCTGAATCTGCAGCAGAAAGTGAAAAATGTGCAACTGAAGAGGATGAAGAAGTTAGGGATGCAAAATCAAAGTCGAAAAGTCCTCAGGATGATAAGTCTATACCAACCTCAATGGACGTACTGAGAGCTGAATCAGAGGCAGAAAATCTGAAAGATAGGCAACAAACCCATGACATCGGAATAGATGATAAGTCAAAAGATCCTTCCCGCCAGGAATCCGTTGCAGAGAGTATAAAGCCAGAAAGTCTTAAGGATGACAAGTCCTCACCACCCTCCAAGGAAGTATCACGACCTGCATCGGTTGCTGAAAGTGTAAAAGACGTATCTGAAAAACCTGGAAGTGTAGCGGATGCTCAATCTAAGGAACCTTCTCGTCGTGAATCGGTAGCTGAAAGTATTAAGCCAGAGAGCGCAAAAGATGAAAAATCTGACCCAGCCTCCAAGGAAATATCTCGACCCGGATCAGTTGCAGAAAGTGTGAAAGACGAGTCTGAGAAGCTTGGAAGTGTGAAGGACGAAAAGTCCACAGAGCCTTCTCGACGAGAATCTGTTGCAGAGAGTATTAAGCCAGAAAGTCTTAAGGATGATAAATCCTCACCACCTTCCAAGGAAGTATCACGACCTGCATCGGTTGCGGAAAGTGTAAAAGACATATCTGAAAAACCTGGAAGTGTAGCGGATGCTCAATCTAAGCAGCCTTCTCGTCGAGAATCGGTAGCTGAAAGTATTAAGCCAGAAAGCGCCAAAGATGAGAAGTCTGTACCAGTCTCCAAGGATGTATCCCGACCAGAGTCAGTTGCAGACAGTGTGAAAGACGAGTCTGAGAAGCCAGGAAGTGTGAAGGGCGAAAAGTCCACAGAACCTTCCCGACGAGAATCTGTTGCAGAGAGTATTAAGCCAGAAAGTCTTAAGGATGATAAATCCTCACCACCTTCCAAGGAAGTATCACGACCTGCATCGGTTGCGGAAAGTGTAAAAGACATATCTGAAAAACCTGGAAGTGTTGCTGATGCTCAATCTAAGGAGCCTTCCCGTCGAGAATCGGTAGCTGAAAGTATTAAGCCAGAGAGCGCAAAAGATGAAAAATCTGACCCAGCCTCCAAGGAAATATCTCGACCCGGATCAGTTGCAGAAAGTGTGAAAGACGAGTCTGAGAAGCCAGGAAGTGTGAAGGACGAAAAGTCCACAGAGCCTTCTCGACGAGAATCTGTTGCAGAGAGTATTAAGCCAGAGAGTCTTAAGGATGACAAGTCCTCACCACCCTCCAAGGAAGTATCACGACCTGCATCAGTTGCGGAAAGTGTAAAAGACGTATCTGAAAAACCTGGAAGTGTGGCAGATGCTCAATCTAAGGAGCCTTCTCGTCGTGAATCGGCAGCTGAAAGTATTAAGCTAGAGAGCGCAAAAGATGAAAAATCTGACCCAGCCTCCAAGGAAATATCTCGACCCGGATCAGTTGCAGAAAGTGTGAAAGACGAGTCTGAGAAGCCAGGAAGTGTGAAGGACGAAAAGTCCACAGAGCCTTCTCGACGAGAATCTGTTGCAGAGAGTATTAAGCCAGAGAGTCTTAAGGATGACAAGGACGTATCACGACCTGTATCGGTTGCGGAAAGTTCAAAGGAGGTATCTGAAAAACCTGGAAGTGTAGCGGATGCTCAATCTAAGGAGCCTTCTCGTCGTGAATCGGTAGCTGAAAGTATTAAGCCAGAGAGCGCCAAAGATGAAAAGTCTCTACCAGTCTCCAAGGATGTATCTCGACCAGAGTCAGTTGCAGAAAGTGTGAAAGACGAGTCTGAGAAGCCAGAAAGTGTGAAGGACGAAAAGTCCACAGAACCTTCCCGACGAGAATCTGTTGCAGAGAGTATTAAGGATGACAAGTCCTCACCACCCGCTAAGGAAGTATCACAACCTGCATCCGTTGCAGAAAGTGTAAAGGACGCAACTGAAAAACCTGGAAGTGTAGCGGATGCTCAATCTAAGGAGCCTTCTCGTCGAGAATCGGTAGCTGAAAGTATTAAGCCAGAGAGCGCAAAAGATGAAAAATCTGACCCAGCCTCCCAGGAAATATCTCGACCAGAGTCAGTAGCAGACGGTGTGAAAGACGAGTCTGAGAAGCCAGGAAGTGTGAAGGACGAAAAGTCCACAGAGCCTTCTCGACGAGAATCTGTTGCAGAGAGTATTAAGCCAGAGAGTCTTAAGGATGACAAGTCCTCACCACCCTCCAAGGAAGTATCACGACCTGCATCGGTTGCGGAAAGTGTAAAAGACATATCTGAAAAACCTGGAAGTGTTGCTGATGCTCAATCTAAGGAGCCTTCCCGTCGAGAATCGGTAGCTGAAAGTATTCAGCAGGATAGCGCCAAAGATGAGAAGTCTCTACCAGTTTCCAAGGATGTATCTCGACCAGAGTCAGTTGCAGAAAGTGTGAAAGACGAGTCTGAGAAGCCAGAAAGTGTGAAGGACGAAAAGTCCACAGAACCTTCCCGACGAGAATCTGTTGCAGAGAGTATTAAGGATGACAAGTCCTCACCACCCGCTAAGGAAGTATCACAACCTGCATCCGTTGCAGAAAGTGTAAAGGACGCAACTGAAAAACCTGGAAGTGTAGCGGATGCTGAACCTAAGGAGTCTTCCCGTCGTGAATCGGTAGCTGAAATTATTAAGCCAGAGAGCGCCAAAGACGATAAATCTGAACCAGCCTCTAAGGAAGTATCTCGACCCGGATCAGTTGCAGAAAGTGTGAAAGACGAGTCTGAGAAGCTTGGAAGTGTGAAGGACGAAAAGTCCACAGAGGCTTCTCGTCGAGAATCGGTAGCCGAAAGTATTAAGCCAGAAAGCGCCAAAGATGAGAAGTCTCTACCAGTCTCTAAGGAAGTATCTCGACCAGAGTCAGTAGCAGACGGTGTGAAAGCCGAGTCTGAGAAACCAGAAAGTGTGATGGACGAAAAGTCCACAGAGCCTTCCCGCCGGGAATCCGTTGCAGAGAGTATTAAGCCAGAGAGCCTTAAGGATGACAAGTCCTCACCACCCTCCAAGGAAGTATCACAACCTGCATCCGTTGCAGAAAGTGTAAAGGACGCAGCTGAAAAACCTGGAAGTGTAGCGGATGCTGAACCTAAGGAGTCTTCCCGTCGTGAATCGGTAGCTGAAAGTATTAAGCCAGAGAGCACCAAAGACGATAAATCTGAACCAGCCTCTAAGGAAGTATCTCGACCCGGATCAGTTGCAGAAAGTGTGAAAGACGAGTCTGAGAAGCTTGGAAGTGTGAAGGACGAAAAGTCCACAGAGGCTTCTCGTCGAGAATCGGTAGCCGAAAGTATTAAGCCAGAAAGCGCCAAAGATGAGAAGTCGTTACCAGTTTCCAAGGATGTATCTCGACCCGAATCAGTTGCAGAAAGTGTGAAAGACGAGTCTGATAAGCCAGAGAGTGTGAAGGACGAAAAGTCCACAGAACCTTCTCTACGAGAATCTGTTGCAGAGAGTATTAAGGATGGCAAGTCCTCACCACCCGCTAAGGAAGTATCACAACCTGCATCCGTTGCAGAAAGTGTAAAGGACGCAGCTGAAAAACCTGGAAGTGTAGCGGATGCTGAACCTAAGGAGTCTTCCCGTCGTGAATCGGTAGCTGAAAGTATTAAGCCAGAGAGCGCAAAAGATGATAAATCTGACACAGCCTCCAAAGAAATATCTCGACCCGGATCAGTTGCAGAAAGTGTGAAAGACGAGTCTGAGAAGCTTGGAAGTGTAAAGGACGAAAAATCTACAGAGCCTTCCCGACGAGAATCTGTTGCTGAGAGTATTAAGCCAGAGAGTCTTAAGGATGACAAGTCCTCACCACCCTCCAAGGAAGTGTCACGACCTGCATCGGTTGCGGAAAGTGTAAAAGACATTTCTGAAAAACCTGGAAGTGTAGCGGATGCTCAATCTAAGGAGCATTCTCGTCGTGAATCGGCAGCTGAAAGTATTCAGCAGGAGAGCGCTAAGGATGAGAAGTCTCTACCAGTCTCCAAGGAAGTATCTCGACCAGAGTCAGTTGCAGAAAGTGTGAAAGACGAGTCTGAGAAACCAGGAAGTGTGAAGGACGAAAAATCCACAGAGCCTTCCCGCCGAGAATCCGTTGCTGAGAGTATTAAGCCAGAGAGTCTTAAGGATGACAAGTCCTCACCACCCTCCAAGGAAGTATCACGACCTGCATCGGTTGCGGAAAGTGTAAAAGACGTATCTGAAAAACCTGAAAGTGTAGCGGATACTAAATCTAAGGAGCCTTCTCGTCGAGAATCGGTAGCCGAAAGTATTAAGCCAGAAAGCGCCAAAGACGATAAAGCTGAACCAGCCTCCAAGGAAGTATCTCGACCCGGATCAGTTGCAGAAAGTGTGAAAGACGAGTCTGAGAAGTTTGGAAGTGTGAAGGACGAAAAGTCCACAGAGGCTTCTCGTCGAGAATCGGTAGCCGAAAGTATTAAGCCAGAAAGCGCCAAAGATGAGAAGTCTCAACCAGTCTCTAAGGAAGTATCGCGACCAGAGTCAGTAGCAGAAAGTGTGAAAGCCGACTCTGAGAAACCAGAAAGTGTGATGGACGAAAAGTCCACAGAGCCATCCCGTCGGGAATCCGTTGCAGAGAGTATTAAGCCAGAGAGCCTTAAGGATGACAAGTCCTCACCACCCTCCAAGGAAGTATCACGACCTGCATCAGTTGCGGAAAGTGTAAAAGACGTATCTGAAAAACCTGGAAGTGTGGCAGATGCTCAATCTAAGGAGCCTTCTCGTAGTGAATCGGTAGCTGAAAGTATTAAGCTAGAGAGCGCCAACGATGATAAGTCTGACCCAGCCTCCAAGGAAGTATCTCGACCCGGATCAGTTGCAGAAAGTGTGAAAGACGAGTCTGAGAAGCTTGGAAGTGTGAAGGACGAAAAGTCCACAGAGGCTTCTCGACGAGAATCGGTAGCCGAAAGTATTAAGCCAGAAAGCGCCAAAGATGAGAAGTCTCAACCAGTCTCTAAGGAAGTATCGCGACCAGAGTCAGTAGCAGAAAGTGTGAAAGCCGACTCTGAGAAACCAGAAAGTGTGATGGACGAAAAGTCCACAGAGCCATCCCGTCGGGAATCCGTTGCAGAGAGTATTAAGCCAGAGAGCCTTAAGGATGACAAGTCCTCACCACCCTCCAAGGAAGTATCACGACCTGCATCAGTTGCGGAAAGTGTAAAAGACGTATCTGAAAAACCTGGAAGTGTGGCAGATGCTCAATCTAAGGAGCCTTCTCGTCGTGAATCGGCAGCTGAAAGTATTAAGCTAGAGAGCGCAAAAGATGAGAAGTCTCTACCAGTCTCTAAGGAAGTATCTCGACCAGAGTCAGTAGCAGAAAGTGTGAAAGCCGACTCTGAGAAACCAGAAAGTGTGATGGACGAAAAGTCCACAGAGCCATCCCGTCGGGAATCCGTTGCAGAGAGTATTAAGCCAGAGAGCCTTAAGGATGACAAGTCCTCACCACCCTCCAAGGAAGTATCACGACCTGCATCGGTTGCGGAAAGTGTAAAAGACGTATCTGAAAAACCTGGACATGTGGCAGATGCTCAATCTAAGGAGCCTTCTCGTCGTGAATCGGCAGCTGAAAGTATTAAGCTAGAGAGCGAAAAAGATGAGAAGACTCTACCAGTCTCTAAGGAAGTATCTCGACCAGAGTCAGTAGTAGACGGTGTGAATGCCGACTCTGAGAAACCAGAAAGTGTGATGGACGAAAAGTCCACAGAGCCATCCCGCCGGGAATCCGTTGCAGAGAGTATTAAGGCAGAGAGCCTTAAGGATGACAAGTCCTCACCACCCTCCAAAGAAGTATCACGACCTGCATCGGTTGCGGAAAGTGTAAAAGACGTATCTGAAAAACCTGGAAGTGTAGCGGATGCTCAATCTAAGGAGCCTTCTCGTCGTGAATCGGTAGCTGAAAGTATTAAGCCAGAGAGCGCCAAAGATGAGAAGTCTCTACCAGTCTCAAAAGAGGTATCACGGCCCGGATCAGTAGTAGAAAGCGACAAAGATGAGAAGTCCCTACCAGTGTCCAAGGATGTATCTCGACCAGAGTCAGTTGCAGAAAGTGTGAAAGACGAGTCTGAGAAGCCAGGAAGTGTGAAGGACGAAAAGTCCACAGAGCCTTCCCGACGAGAATCTGTTGCAGAGAGTATTAAGCCAGAGAGCCTTAAGGATGACAAGTCCTCACCACCCTCCAAGGAAGTATCACGACCTGCATCGGTCGCGGAAAGTGTAAAAGACGTATCTGAAAAACCTGGAAGTGTAGCGGATGCTCAATCTAAGGAGCCTTCTCGTCGTGAATCGGTAGCTGAAAGTATTAAGCTAGAGAGCGCAAAAGATGAAAAGCCTCTACCAGTCTCAAAAGAGGTATCACGGCCCGGATCAGTAGTAGAAAGCGACAAAGATGAGAAGTCTCTACCAGTTTCCAAGGATGTATCTCGACCAGAGTCGGTTGCAGAAAGTGTGAAAGACGAGTCTGAGAAGCCAGGAAGTGTGAAGGACGAAAAGTCCACAGAGCCTTCCCGACGAGAATCTGTTGCAGAGAGTATTAAGCCAGAGAGTCTTAAGGATGACAAATCCTCACCACCCTCCAAGGAAGTATCACGACCTGCATCGGTTGCGGAAAGTGTAAAAGACGTATCTGAAAAACCTGGAAGTGTAGCGGATGCTCAATCTAAGGAGCCTTCTCGTAGTGAATCGGTAGCTGAAAGTATTAAGCCAGAGAGCGCCAAAGATGAGAAGTCTCTACCAGTCTCAAAAGAGGTATCACGGCCCGGATCAGTAGTAGAAAGCACCAAAGATGAGAAGTCTCTACCAGTCTCCAAGGAAGCATCTCGATCCGGATCAGTTGCAGAAAGTGTGAAAGACGAGTCTGAGAAGCTTGGAAGTGTGAAGGACGAAAAGTCCACAGAGCCTTCTCGTCGAGAATCGGTAGCCGAAAGTATTAAGCCAGAAAGCGCCAAAGATGAGAAGTCTCTACCAGTCTCGAAAGAGTTATCACGGCCCGGATCAGTAGTAGAAAGCATCAAAGATGAGAAGTCTCTACCAGTCTCCAAGGAAGTATCTCGATCCGGATCAGTTGCAGAAAGTGTGAAAGACGAGTCTGAGAAGCTTGGAAGTGTGAAGGACGATAAGTCCACAGAGGCTTCTCGACGAGAATCGGTAACCGAAAGTATTAAGCCAGAAAGCGCCAAAGATGAGAAGTCTCTACCAGTCTCTAAGGAAGTATCTCGACCAGAATCTGTAGCAGACTGTGTTAAAACTGAGGCTGAGATACTTGAAAACGTGCAGGTTGATAAATCCACAGAGCTATCTCGTCGTGAGTCCGTTGCAGAAGCATCAAAGCCAGCAACGAAAGAGGTAAAACGACCGGAATCAAGCCCCGTTGATGTTGTGGAGGGTGAATCTGAAAAGGCACGAAGTGTTACAGACGAGATTTCTAAAGAACCTTCTCGTCCCGAATTTGTAACTGATCAAAAGTCAGAGATTCAAAAAGATGTTAAGTCTCCAACCGAAACGGTATCTTCACCAATTGACGAAGCTAAAGATTTTTCAGTTTTCGAGGATATTAAAAAAGAGACATTTATCCTGTCTTTGGAATCGAAGGGAGATTTCCCAACTCTTTCAAGTCCCATTGAAGTTGCGGCAGGTGATTTTAGCTCAGCATTTGAAATTACTAAGTCTGAGGCTTTTGCATCATCAAAGCCGGCAGAACTCTCTGAAGTTAGTACATCAAAAACTGCTTCTAGCCCAGTTGATGAAGCACCTCGTTCCCCTATTGAAAAATCTGAAAAAGACAAATCAGAGGAGGGAAGTTTTAAATCTCCACCAGCTTCAAAGGAAGTATCACGGCCCGAATCTGTGGCAGATAGTATAAAAGTCGAATCTGAGAAGCCAGAAAGTGTTCAAAGCGAAAAGAGCAAGGACGCATCCCGTCGTGAGTCTGTTGCAGAGAGTATCAAACCCGATAGTCCAAAGGATGACATTTCTCTGCCAGCCTTAAAAATGCTATCTCGCCCCGAATCTCCTATTGGAAAGGCAAAAGATGAATCTGAAAAACCAGAATCACCTGCCGATATTAAAAAACCTGAAAGCCCAAGGGATGACAAGTCTCTACCGCCCTCTAAAGAAGTATCACAAACCGGTTCCGTTGTAGAAAGCCTTAAGGAAGAATTGGATATGCCCAAAACCGTGACGAGTGAAAAATCAGGTGATCATTCCCGACGGCAATCTGCTGCGGAAAGTATAAGGCCTGAGAGCTTAAAAGATGAAAAGTCTCCAGTCCCCTCTAAAGAGCCATCACGTCCAGTATCAGTGGCTGAAGAACTGAAGTCAAAGGAATCTTCGAGGCCAGTCTCTGTTGCCGAGACGGCTTCATCACCTATTGACGAAGCACCTAAGGAGCCTTTAATATTAAACATATCATCTGGTGGAATAAAAGGAAATTATCCAACACTATCCAGTCCTGTCGATGTAGCTGAAGGCGAGTTTTCGCATGCAATGTCAGGTGGTATTGAAGAAGACAAACCTGCTGAGCAGACTAAAGTGGCCGCGATTCTTACGGCTTCCAGCCCTGTAGATGAGGCAGTTGATATTTCAGAATCGATTAAGGCCGTTGAGGAACATATCATTGAAGATATTCACTCAGTCAGTGAACTTTTAAATAAAAAGGTAGAAACAGTAATTGACACAGTCAGTGAAAAAGTGGAATGCGCTAAAGATTTTGTCGCAGAGTCCTTAGAGCAAATAAGCAAAGAAAGTTCAAAAACTCTAACTGAACTTGAATCTTTTAAAGATGCCAAGATCTATGAGGCTTCCAAGACAGTAACTTTACTTTCCGAGTCTGCTCAAACTTTTGCCGATGAGAAATCACAAAAAGTTGAACACATATCGGATGTACTCTCTAAACAATTAGAGCAGGCTGATTCGGCTGTAGAAACTATTTCAGGTTTGCCAGAAGATATCAGTGCTAAGGGAAGCCTCGACTTAAGTGGTTTTTCAGAGCTTCGAGAAACGCATATTACCACAGTTGATTCCCCCGAATTCACAGTGACAATATGTGAACGTGATGAGAGTGTTCTTCATGATATTAAAGAAGAAGACGAAGAACATAGATTCTCGCCACCATCTGAAAAAGGTGCAATAACAATGGATCAACCAATTCGTCCACTTTCACCACGTGAAGAGGAGGTCGCGAAGATTGTCGCTGATGTGGCCAAAGTTTTAAAGTCAGATAAAGATATCACTGATATCATACCCGATTTTGATGAGAAACAGTTGGAAGAAAAACTAAAAACCACAACTGAAACTGAAAGCGTGGATGTACAGAAAATGGGTACATTTGAAGCTACCTCGGATACCGCAAAAGATCTGGAAATAGATGAAAATATATTTGAAACTAAGATGATGAAAGTGGATATTGAATCAGAGAAATCCTCGCCGGATCAAAAGTCTGGCCCAATATCAATTGAGGAAAAAGACAAAATTGAGCAGTCCGAAAAGGCTCAATTGCGCGAGGGTGCCGCAAAAGCGGCGGTTGAACTAGCTACAGATGTTTCTAGGCCAGAATCAGCTACCAGCCAGATGGGCGCCCTAGAATCATTACCATCTCGCCCCGATTCTATAGCCAGTCAGAAGGACGAATCGAAACTGGAACAGTCAGCAGTGGTGTCCAAAGATTCATCGCGGCCCATCTCTGTGGCCAGTTCGAAGGAAGCTGAACAAAAGAGTGAAAAGTCGCCAATGTCACCGAAAGATATTTCACGGCACGAGTCAATTACAAGCAATGTAAGCGAACAAGATGCCAGCGAAACTGTTTTAGACTCTAGACGCGAATCTGTGTTGTCTGCTGCCCAGGATGCCAAGGATGCTCAGGTTAGTGGAACGCCGTCAAAATCACAGGACGCTCCGCACCCGGAATCGGCTGAAAATAAGGAGACAGAAGCTTCGCGACCAACATCAAGTGCCAGCCAGGTCAGTGCTAAGGATGATGAGACTTCCGATTCTCAACATGGTTCGATGCTGGTCTCGACAATTGAAAGCAAAATGGAAGAAAAATCAAGCGAATCCACATCCACTTCCAAGTCGATTATAAATCAAACTCATCTAAAAGAAGAATCCATAAGCGAGTCATTGAGCAGCAGTCTTAAAGTAGAGGATAGCTCGCGACGTGAATCATTATCAAGCCTTCTAGCCGACAAATCAAGCAGCACAAGTGTGAAGGAGAAAATCTCATTATCACAATTGGAGGAGTTGCTCACTCAATCTGAAGAATGCTCCTCGGAGTCAGTAGTTAGCGAAATTCAAACGACGAGCACCCCAAGTACCAAGCACCACAAGACAAGTGAGCAAAGCACAAGCAAGGATATTACAAGCACTACACATACGGAGTCTGTCAAGGACAGCCTAAAGGAGACAGTAGCCGAATTTTTGGCTACAGAAAAAATAATTTCGGCCAAAGAAACCTTCACAGCTGAGGCGACCAAAACTGCCGAGGAGTGCATACAGAAGGTGTCTAGTTTGAGCTCCTCTCAAAAGGCCTTGTTTGTGGGCACAGACGAGTCGCGCCGCGAATCTCTGCTCAGTCATACAAGTGAAAGTCGACAAACGCACAGCGACCCTGAAGAGGATAGTGATGACGATGGACATGCCAGTCTTAAAGAAGGTCGATCCAAGTCCATTGCCACCATCATGATGACTAGCATATACAAGCCATTTGAGGAGACCGAAACAATTGCAACCGTTAAGGAGGACGACGAACATGATGAGCATGATAAGACAGCCATTGAGACAAAAACCACAACATCTTCAACAACAGACACAACCACTACAAAAACCACACTACTGCAGTCGAGCGAGCAGAGCAGCAGCACCACCACCAAGAGCAGCTCGACCGACTCCAAAACTAAAATGGAATCCATTACACTAACGCAGACAGAAACACATACTGAGCAAGCAATGGATGGCACAGACCGCAAGACACCGCCTACGGCACCAGTCAGTCCCAGCGTGAAGCCAGTGAGCACCACAAGCACAGGTGCAGGCACTGGCACAGGCACAGCGCCTGTCACTGGGTCGAGTTGTGCGAAGAGCGAATCTAGTGCTGCTAGCATTGCATCGACATCGGGTCCATTGTCCCCCAAGGACATCAGTGGTAAGTCAAGTCCGGGGGCCCTAACATCTGAAAGTCAATCCATACCAACCCCGTTCGGACGTGAATCGCACACTGAGACGCCAGAGTCGTCGCCCAAGCCGACATCACCTTTCCCGCGTGTCAGCAAGGATGAGCTCCGATCTCTCGGTGTAACAGCGGAACCTGATGAACACATCGAGGTTGGCGCCGACTCCAGCGAGTTTATTCCAGAGCTGCATGAGTTACGGGGCATCGAGAGCACCACAGGACTAAGCGATAGTACCGAAAAGATTATAACGACGACCATAACTACTGTGACCAAGGTCATCTCTGCCGATGGCAAGGAGATTGTGACCGAGCAAAAGACGGTTACTACAACAGACAGTTCAGAGCCGGATAGCGAGAAGGTAGTAGTTACTACAACGCGCACAACCAGCGAGAGTGAGAGAAGCGAACGTGAGCGCGACCAGATGCTGCCCAAAGAAGTGGCCATGCTGCGTGGCATTTACCGCTCAGGTACGCCTGGCAGCGATGATGAGCGACTTGCTGGGGGCATCAGCGATGATGAGTTGCCCGGCTCACCTCGCAGCGCCAGCTATGATCTGCAGCGCTCCAGCTCTGGCATTAGCAAGCGCTCTGATCTAGATGCCGATGACAGTCAGGACGATATACCGCCACAGTATGGCAGCGAAGAACATTCAACTGCTCGCCCCATTCTGCCGCAACGCACTGCCGATCCGATGGCAACCTCGTTTTATGGAGCGTTACCCGATAGTTTCGATACGAAGACTAGCACCGAACCGATCCCCATTCGAGGCGCTGTGCTAATGACCTATACAGACTCGCCGCCAGCCAGTCAGTCATCGGAGAGCGTGGAGAGTACCAGCCAAACCTGGGCAGGACACAAGTTCCTCGATGAGGCAGACAAGGACTTCCAGAAGGCACTTGAGGAGCATGTGCAGGCCCGTGGCGCCGAAGTAATGTCTTCCGTGACAGCCAAGTATTCCTACTCGCCCTCTAAGGCCGAGGAGGTCGAATCAATTGTAAGCAGCACTGCAGAGCGTCAACGCTTTCCTCTCAGCGATGTCCAGAAGGTACGCAGCGGTGAAAATCTATTGGCTATCTTTGGCAGCTCAAGCCCAGCTAGTAGCACTGTACCCACGACTCTATCAGCAACAACAACCGCATCAGCTGCATCCGTATCTGCAACAGCAACAGATTCAAAAGCAACAACAACAACTAGTGGCAGTAGCAGCAGCACTAGCGGCACTCTGCCCAAGGATCGCTTAGAGGAGTGGGGCAAACCACTCGGCTTACCTTCACCAGCACCATTGCCAGTTGAAGGTTCCGATATACGTACCACACCTAAGAAGGAGCGTCGCTTGGTGGCCACCAAGACGCGCCTTAATAATGAGAAGAATTTACGCAAACGTAGCGAGTCACCCAACAAAGCAAAGAAACCAGCACCGGTCTACGTGGATCTGACCTATGTGCCACATAATGGCAACTCCTACTATGCTCATGTTGACTTCTTCAAGCGCATCCGAGCCCGCTATTATGTCTTCTCCGGCACCGAGCCCAGCCGTCAGGTATACGATGCTCTGCTCGAAGCCAAGCAAACCTGGGAGGACAAGGAACTGGGTAAGTACAATGGACTTGGATGGCAAAAAAATCTCTTCAATCGAATACAGATTTGAGTTAAAACACTTTAAATTGCCAATCATTGATAATTAAATTTTTCCTTGATATTATTAGGTTTCATTATTTTAGATCAAATCTAGTCAAATATAGCAGTTTTCCCAATCCAATCCAATAACTAAATTAACAACTTCCTGAAAATATTACTCACTACTCTTTTGGGTAACATAAACAGATAGCCATTAATATTACAAGATTTAATCATCTAATTCCAGTAACAGATTTTTTAATTTACGAATAAGAAATACATATAAAAATTGGTAAATATTTAGTAACACAATCTGTACAGCCACTAGTGCTAAATTTAGTATATTAACTTTATAAAAAGCAACATTTCAACATTCCACAGAGGTGACCATCATACCGACCTATGATACCGATGTACTGGGTTATTGGGTGGCCGAGAATGAGGAACTGCTCGCCAAGCACCACATCGATCTCTCGCCATCGGCTTCGCGCTGCACAATTAACTTGCAGGATCATGAGACTTCGTGCTCCGCATATCGCTTGGAGTTCTAGGCCACGGGCTTGTTTATTGCATTTGATGATGACGACTAAAAGCTACTGCAACCACTATTTTTAGAATCTCTTGTCTTGAGGTCGCCCTTATGTGAACCTTATGGAACAACAACTAGAACAACAACAACAGCAACCAACACACACAAAAACGACGACTTCCATTTTTGAGCTTAACGATGACGACTTTCACTAATTTCAACATATATAAACAAACATCTAAGAACACAACGAAACGACACCAACTAAAAAGCTTGACACAAAAACGACAACAACAAAATGCAATACGCAAAATACCGTGCGACACAGAAACGCTAAACAAACAACAAAATGAGCAAAAAGCTGAATATGGCGGAGTAACGGGTCACATGCGTGACGCCATCTTGTTAGCCAATGCCGTCTATTTGCGCTTTTTGCAAATTCATTTCAAGATGCAGCAAGCAAGGTAATTAATCAATATATGTTTTCAAAAAATTAATTACTAAACAATGCAAAATAAAATACAAAAATATAAAAAAATACCAAAGAAGCGCTACGTGCCACAATACAAAAGAACACAATTACCAAAAAAAAAAGAAATGTATCGAATAAATATATAGAGTATATATATACGTATTTGTTGCTTTAATCAAATGTCAAGCTACCTTGCATAATTATCCAAAGATCGAAATTGTTTTCAAACCCGCATAGCTAAAATATACAATACGAAAACAAGAAAAAAAATGCAAATGGAAATGGAAATGAAGAAGAAAATGCTTAGTATATTACAAATATTATTCATGTTTATTGTATTAGTAAAACTTTTATGAAAAACTATTGAAGAATCCCATATATTTGAATTTGAAAAAAAATATATATATATAGATATTTATTTATGTATTTATGTATATATAAATACATATGTATGCGTATGTCAAGAAATGGCAACATCATATATTACCACTACTAGTAATTATTTAGCTATACAAGAGCTATACACGCCTCACTCATAAAGACACGCTGAATGTACCATGCAATCAATAAAAAAAATGTTTGCCTTCATATTTTTGTTTCGAATAGAAAAAAAAATAAAAGCAAATGCACCTAAATTGTTAAAGCATTAATATAAACTTTTAAATAAATATTTATCTAACAAAATGAATTTAACGTGAGTCACTGTGAACTCGTAATATAAAATCTAATTTTATCAAAAGTCTAATGGAGCATCTACCACTAAATATGGAACAAAGCAAAATAATACTAACCTTAAATATATGTGCCTCCCAAAATGAATGCAATGAACAAAAGTATATAAAATGAAAATTTTAAAATGAAATACTAAATCTCAAATAATAAAGACAATTAAATGAATAATTTGATTTTAAAATGTTCTATTTTGAGTTGATCTTTTGTTGAACATATGATTCATGCAGACAGTTGACAGGATTTCTTAAAATCACATGGACAAAAGTAATAAAAATCGAAAACAAATTTTAACTATAGATCTTAAACGATTAAGATTATATACGTAACTTATATAGAACAAAAAGAAATAATACCAAAGTCTGGCGGAATTGGGATGAAGTGAAAGTGTCGCGTTCTTGGGCAAGATATGGGTCTGTGTCTTAATGTTGGAAGTAAGGGAGTTGATATATGCTATATACTCAACGATAAATAATGATTGCTGTTGTTGGTGATAAAGTTGATAAGGCGATTATGTTATTGCTGATATTAATATGTAAGGTTTACGAGGGTCTGATTGGGATAGCATGGGCTTGGGGTAGGGTGTCATTAAACCAGATATTGTGACACAAAACTAACTGATGAACACAAAGTGAATGAAGGTTATTTTTCTATAATTTTTTTTTAACTTTTTCATAGTCATAGAATAACAAATTCCCCAAAGAAAAAAAAACATTTTAAATGAGAAACCGATTATAAAGGAAAGAAAAACTTATACTAATAAAAAGGCACACGCAACTTTTATGAAATGATAATATATATATATATATATACATAATTATATGTTTATATGAAATCAATATCAAAAGAAAATAACATTTTGAAGCCACTGAGAAAAATAGTCAGACAGTCCAAAAAAAAGTAAAGACAAAATGAAATTAAGCATATTTAAATACTCATTTTCTATTGAATTACAAATTAATATTTGACATACAGACTTTTTAGGATATACATACATATATAAAAACCGGTCTTATTAAGCGCAATATTAAAATAATAAATTCAATAAATATATATTATTATTTGCATTTTTAACTACTACAATATATGCAGATACATATATATTTAACTATATATATATATATATATATATATTTCTGTTGCTTTTTATACAACAACAAGAATAACCAGGCGCAACAGTCAACAAACAACTGGCTACCGTCCAGTCTACAAAAGTTTGATAAGCAACAAGCAAAAATTTAAAATTAACAAAATTTAATATAAAAACATTTACATATACAAACCATTTAAGCAATTAATAAATATCGATTATATACTTTCCAAAAGATCCAACCGCGCGTGTGATAGTTGTTTTTTTTTACAAATTATATTTTTAATATTATATATTTAATTGGTTTGCTTTATTTGTGCTTGAAAAAATTAAAAAAGATCAGTCTATAATTGAATCAGGAGCAAAGTAAATACTTTACATATTTATGTATGTATGTATATAATATAAAGTGATAAAAAGAAAATTATTTTATGACTACTAGCAAACAGCTTTAGACAGGGATTTACAAATTATAAACAAAATTTTAAATATGAAACATATAATTGAATGACATTGAAAAGTTCTAAACAAAGTAAATGGTACAAGCACCGTAATAATTTTTTAATAAATAATTAAATCACAAATATATATATATATATATATATGTATTTTAGTTAATGAAATGCTTACACTATTTAATTCATCAATTTTTTATGAACTAAAGTTACAAGAATTTATGTACCTAAAAACTTTATTTCAATTTCGAACTCTCAACATAAGAATTATAATGAAATCCAATATGTGGTTATATTAATTTATTGGAGTTTGAGAATCGTGTGTCATTTTTTTGAAATTAAACAAATTAATAATGCAATAGTAAGAAAATCTAGACATGAACACACAATATTAAAATCAAATTTTTGTTACGAAATGTACTGTGTGAATTCACAGATATATCCTCAGAAATACAAATTGTAGACTTTTTGAATATGAGTGTTGTATTGGCATATTAAAAAAATTTCAAATCCAACTTCAAAATCTTTTGCGCAAAAATGAAGAAAAAAAAAGAAAATAAATGCTAGAATAAACTTATAGACATACTTATACACACAAATATATATCCAAATGCATAAGCGACCTATATACAACATAAACTTGAATGTTTGCTTTTAAGCTCTAAGTAAATATTTTGAAACCAAATCAATTATTTGCTTTACATAAGTTGGGTCGGAACCACAGAAACTGTTTTACAGTTTATGAAATAAACAATAAATAAAATGAAAACATTTAAATGTGTTAAGTTTCCTGCAAATGTTTTTAATGTTTATTGTTCATTTATAATGTATTTATTATGTATCCATTGCCTTATCCAAAGCGTAACAAAACGTATTAACGTATTAACGTATTAACTATATATGAGAGTACCCCAAAAACAAAAAAAAAAAAAATTAACAAAAACAAAGAATAAAATTATAAGAAGTAAAGGTCGAATATGTTTGTTGAATTTGCTTCATGAATTTGCTTTTACTTATTAGCAGCTTCGATTTAAATCAAATATACCTAAATTTATATGCATGCATACAGATATATACGTGTATCTAAATATGACTACTATATAATCTTTATTAAAAGCATGCAGAAAATTGTTACAACAAAACGAAAAAATAAATGGCATATAGCTACAAATAAACAAAAGCAAACATAAACACACACAAACGAGAAGCTAAATATATAATATCGCTAACAGAGCTAATGCAATGGAAATTATTCGATAACCACGAGTACAGATATGAGCAGATAGATATGGAATCAAATCAATTGCAAGATACAAATGCGTGCACAAAGCTACACAAAAAAGTGCTGCTAACTAAGAAGAAAGGGCAGAGAAAAAGGCTCGAAGGCAAGCACAAACAAAATAAACACTCACACACACACACACACACACACACACACACACAGATAGGGAATGGAAATGATTTAAAACCCAAAGGATGCAATATTTGAATATTTAAAAGATCCAACAAAAAATACAAGAAAAATCCAAAAAAAAAATTACATATATGTATTACATTTTATGAAAAAGTCAAATCAAGCTTATCTCAAAAACTATTTCCAAAAACAAAAAAAGTCAACAAAATTATAATAAAAATATTTATGTGAAATTTAAACGTGTTTTATTTCTATTTGGACTAATGGGTCAATTCAAGTTCCTCTCGGTATAGCACATAGTCTAAATGGACGATTAACTCAAAATATGAAACTCAATTAAAATGCATTAAGTGCTTTTAGCCCCACCCAAAACCGTTGCAATGAGTATGCGTAAATTGCTAATGTTCTTGGCACCAGAAATAACTTGGCTCTCCCTATTATCTGTCAAATTTGATACATGCGCAAACAGCACTTTAGCTTGTTGACAATAAAGTGCGTTAGTGCATATTAAAAATGATTGATAAGAAACTGGACAGCTCTGCAAGTTGGCCAACACTGCTTAGTTCAGTCGCCTAGCTGACCTCCGCATTCACAGTACCTAATTGATTCAAATAAGAGTATTGCATTTAAAGAACAACTGCTGTCTGCGGATCCAGGAATCGGTTGCTAGTTCAGCTCAGTTTTGATTACGATTCCAGATAATTATAACAAAAACGATTGCTATTCAATTGTACGGCAATTAAATGATAACGCATTATCTATCAAACAAAAGCGACGTTTTTCCACGAAATCATCCTCAATCACACGGTATGGATATTTTGGACGCACTGCTGCCGCTGCATCGTGTTTGTCAGGTGTGCAACCTGTGGCAGTGGCGTGTAGATACTTCACTCACACGGCAACTGCAACATTCACGCTGGCTGCTTATCTACGGCTGTGTTGTATTTATGCTGTCCAGCGGATTTTTGTTGTACGACCTGTTTAACGGCAGTTACACACCAAATGCGAATGCACGCTTGGATTCCGAGACCAATGAGAAGAGAAATATTGGGTACACGGTTGATGTCATACAGCTGGTGGGCATACGTGTGGCGCATGCAACGGCTCTGCTGGAGTCGATGTGGCAGCGTCAAGCACAGAACCGCTTCCTTGCCGAGGTGCGCGAGATTGATCGAAAATTTGCCAGTTGTCTTCATCTGGACGTGAACAATGGCCAATTGCGCCATCGAATGATACGTCGAGCCGTGTGGATTCTTTCCGGTTATGTGATCAGTCAGGGCTTTATACTATTGACCAAAATGCTTGCGTCTGAACACAAGTTTGTTATATATTGGCTGTGCTATTTGCTGCCACTGCTCGTTTGTGGTATACGCTATTTTCAGATCTACATGGCCGTCCTCATTGTACAGCAGCGCCTGGAGATGCTGCTGCGCATGCTGGAGTCACTGAATCTCACAGAGATGGATCCGCAAAAGCCATATGTCTGCATGAGCATTAAGGAGCAACTAGAAATGGAGAAGGACGCAGCCGGCTGCATGAAGCGTCTTTTGTCCGCAAGGATGCTGTATCAACGGATTTGGATGCTGGTCTCTCACTTGAATAGCTGCTTTGGCCTATCCATGCTAATCAACTTGGGCAATGATTTTCTGGCAATTACCTCCAACTGTTATTGGATTTTCTTGAACTTTCACCAGTTTACCGCCTCAGCCTTTGATTTTCTGCAAATTTTGGGTAGCGCCCTTTGGTCGGCCCCGCATTTGGTCAACGTCCTCGTGCTGGCTCTAATGTGCGAGCGTTCTGCCTATTTTGTGAGTGTCAATGGGCGTGGCAGCTGGATGTTATCTGTAACTGAAATCGCTGTCGTTTTTCTTTTCCTGCTTCCAGACGACTCGTTTGGCTTTGAGTCTGCATCACATCCGCGTAGATCTGCAGAATGATCTCCACAATGCTCTGGTGAGTCGATCGTCTTTCGATTATTTTCACACAAAGTCCATGGACTTATATTGCTTTAAAGATCACACAGTTCTCGCTGCAACTACTCCATCAACGACTCCAATTCAGCGCCGCCGGTTTCTTCAACGTTGACTGCACGCTCCTCTACACAGTAAGTGCACTCAGCCCAGGAGCGGTCACATGTCTTAACCATTTGCATTACACATTGCCATTTCTAGATTGTTGGAGCCACAACAACTTATTTGATTATCCTGATACAGTTCCACATGAATGAGAACAGCATCAACAGCGGTTCAACTATTGGATAAGATTCGTTATACACGATGCACAAAATAAATCAAAAAACAAAACACTAAAAATATTGAAAAATCATGATGAATCTAGTTCTTAGGTTATCATTTTGGTCCTTCATTTTTAATCATTGTAAGTTATTATTATTTACGTTAAAAATTTGTTAACTATAAATTTAAAATATTTTTTTTTTAATTTCGAACCCATTAATAATTGGTAAAAGAGTAAAATATAGGTAGAAGGAAGCATTTCAAAGATAGTATATATATTTCTTATCAGTATTAACCACCGAATCGATATAGCTAAGTCCTTTCCTTCAGTTGTCGGTCTTTATGATCTCAGAGACTATAAGGGCTAAAGAGTTTAAATTTAAGTTCTCGTATACCACGCCAAGTCATTACTATTTTATTTAGCGATAACCCAAAAAACGATAGAAATGGATTCTCGATGGCAATAGCATTTAATTTAATATTCATAACCTTCCAAATAATAAAAGCCGAATACGAAGCCCAACTGGTATTCCCATATTGCGTCTCATACAACAGCATTCGTGTAGTTTATCCTATACTATACAAATCAGAGTAAAATATAATTATAGTAGACAGTCTGCTCTAACAAATGTCTGATATCTTAACCATTGACAATTACAAACTTTTCGTGCTTAAACGAATAATTTCCATTACTAAGTTGAATATATTTATAAGTAATTGAAGTTTTTCCAAGATTTCCGATCACATCACAATCAAGACAACATTTCTCAGACCACAATTTTTAGCATCCAACAGCCTGGAATTCACCATTCGTGATAAGTAGACATTTCTATGGATAGAAATGGATAGATGATTCAAGACGCTATTCTGACTCCTTTAAAGTTAACCAGAATGCAATCATAGGCGACAGACAAAAGCTGGAAGCCAGTGCCAGTGCCAGTGCCAGTGCCAGTGCCAGTGCCAGTGCCAGTGCCAATGCAAATGCCAGTGGACAAATCCTTACCATTAGCGAAAGCTAAAAGA
Source organism: Drosophila demipolita (assembly GCA_035042405.1). Lineage (NCBI taxonomy): Eukaryota > Metazoa > Arthropoda > Insecta > Diptera > Drosophilidae > Drosophila > Drosophila demipolita. Next base: position 135,754 of record JAWNLI010000056.1, on the reverse strand, counting down.
CAACGAACGCACCAAAAGCCTTGTATCTGTGAGGCAGTGCATCGAGTTTGTCAAATTGCTGATGCGCCTGGGCGAGCAAGGCGGCGGAGATGCGAACCAGATTTAAATGGAGCTACTCAACTCCAATAAGCAAACGGATAGAGACACATCGCCGATCGAGCGCATATCGAAGAAACTGATGCTTATGTTATGCACTCACACTATGGCCGAGGCACGCAACATAGGTGAACTGATGCTAAGTCGCGTTTCGTGGGTCTATCTCTGTATTGTCAGCTCTTCATCCTTCCTCGACTTTAACGAGCTACATTACTGTTAACTCCGAAATAGAGGTGAGTAAAACCCATAGTTTATAGTTATTGAATAATGAACTTAATTTATTACAACATGGATGTATTTCTCTCGGTCGTACTCTGGCTGGGACACAATTGGTACGATCGTTGAGCGGGTCAAATTCGGCCTGATGCCTGCCTGGTACCTCTCTACTCTGGATAAAACCAATCGGTGCAGTCATTTCGCCAGATAAACGGTCTAAAGTAAATGGACGACGGACTTCGAGTCCAACCACCTAAACACCTCCTAATCGAGTTCGTTTTTTATCATTCGCAGGGAAACCATAGCTTTGCGTTCAACGGATTCTTTCACTCCAAACAGTGACATGAACATTCCTTTGCCTCGTGACTGGGTTGCCGATCCCGAGTGTGCTCATCATCATTCAAGGACCACCTGGCCATGATTATTTACAGCGCACCCAATTACTCTGCTCCATTTATTGTTATATATGTTTTGGCATGCCTTAATGCAAATTAAGGGATTGAATAAAATCTTGAAATTTTTCGATTAAATTCATTCGTATTTATCAAGCTAAAATCTTACAAAACATTGCATTTTGAGTGCCATTTACAGTTAATTGCAGGGTTATATAAAATTTCTCTGAATGGTATATTAAAGTAAGAATGCTATTGCGATTCTCCAAAACTGTAAATTTTCCCTAATTGTTGATGGCATATTTTACTAGTCTTGAAACTTGGAACATCTACTAATATGTGCTCGCGTCATACATAGTGTAAAAATTGGTACGCCCGCAATTTAAAATTTATAGTTACCAATTAACTTGGAAGGAAGATTACTAGGAACCTTTTCTAATAATTAATAATGGTTCGGCAACGCGCACTATCGATCCCAAAATTACCAAAAACCCATATCTACAGTTAGAAAACACTTATAACCATGTTTCCTGTTCTTTGCAACATGAATCCGCTGGAATAACTTATGGTGTCATTTATAATTTATAATTTAATAATGTTTTTCGTCAGCTGCATGGTCAGTGTTTTATTTTTATTTCTTATATTCTCCGAAATACTCGGGAGAGTTTTACAGCTTCTTAAGCTTTTTTAGTATATAATAGTGATAAACTCAATTTATCACTATTATATACTAAAAACAAGGACTTAAGGATGAGTTTTCTAATCATACAACGATATATTTTTATTAATGGACATAGAACATTTTTTTTATTATTTGGTGAACACCCAAATTATTTTTCTATAGACGCAGATGAGAATGCACGGTTCTACTATTCTGAAGTTGTAGCCAGACCTTTGGCCTGTTCGATGGGTGGGAGTATCAAATCACGCTCCTCGAAGCGTTTCAGAGCGCTTTTACAGCGCTGCATGATATTCTCAAACTCAATGGATTCGAATTTCGCACCCAAGTCGCCAACGAGCGAGTCCAGCGAGCCCAGCGAGTCCAGCGAGTCCAGCGAGTCCAGCGAGTTAAACGAGTTAAACGAGCCTGTGACCTCCAACGCCTCCAACTCTCTTTCGTGAATGAGAGTTACATCGCGATAGTGCTGGGTACAGTAGAGCATGTCCGCATTGAGTTTATTTGCCTGTAAGTTAATTTGATCGATCATAATGTCGGTCTCCATGTAATCATCCATAAGCTCGAGTAAATTGTTTCGCTCACGCGGCGATGGAGGTGGTGTGGGCGCTGGCGTATACAACACATAACCATTCTGGCGTATATTTCGAAGGCGACGGATGCGCTTCCGTTCGTTAATGGGCATGTTTGGAAGACCCAACGCTTCGGTTATCGCACGTTTCAATTCTAAGATCTTGATGCTTTGCATCACCTGGAAAATCGCATCCTCTTTTTCTTTCATCTCCACCTGCTCTTCACGATCAGACATGGTTTTGATAATGTTTGGAGTTTGGATGATCAAGCTAAATCTAATGTTTGTAAATTTTGCAGACTTCGCGTACTTATTTGGCTAAAGTATTTGCTTGGCTTGTGTTTTGTGATATGTGTATTTGAAATATTGGGATCTGAAGCTGCTCGACTGCTGAGCAATCGATAGAATAATGTGAATTCTCCAAGGCAAGGTTAACTTAGTGTCAAATGAGTTGTGACTGAAAAGGCAAATCTAACTCGCATACTTTGAAATTACTACAAATATTATTTATTAAATAATAAATATAATTAAATAATATTTAATGGAGGCGGTGTATTCATGGAAGAGCATATAGTTATTTATGAAATGGAATCGAGACTGTACATACATGTTCATACTTACACATTCGTGATTCGCTTTTATTGAATCTGTCAGCTTCCAGATTCCATTTGCAACCTGCATCAGCTGTCGTTGGCACAGCCACTGTCCTCCCACGGTTAATTTAATAATGAAACCACGGGCTTACAGCGCTGCTGGTAACTCAATCATCTGCCACGAATAATTTGCATTAATAAGTTGAATATATTTATAAGTGATTGAAGTTTTTCCAAGATTTCCGATCACATCACAATCAAGACAACATTTCTCAGACCACAATTTTTAGCATCCAACAGCCTGGAATTCACCATTCGTGATAAGTAGACATTTCTATGGATAGAAATGGATAGATGATTCAAGACGCTATTCTGACTCCTTTAAAGTTAACCAGAATGCAATCATAGGCGACAGACAAAAGCTGGAAGCCAGTGCCAGTGCCAGTGCCAGTGCCAGTGCCAGTGCCAATGCAAATGCCAGTGGACAAATCCTTACCATTAGCGAAAGCTAAAAGACAACGAACGCACCAAAAGCCTTGTATCTGTGAGGCAGTGCATCGAGTTTGTCAAATTGCTGATGCGCCTGGGCGAGCAAGGCGGCGGAGATGCGAACCAGATTTAAATGGAGCTACTCAACTCCAATAAGCAAACGGATAGAGACACATCGCCGATCGAGCGCATATCGAAGAAACTGATGCTTATGTTATGCACTCAGACTATGGCCGAGGCATGCAACATAGGTGGCAACCAGCGCTATCGCTCCTTGATGTCTGTTCTATAGAACTACGCCAAACTGCGCGGTAAAGCAGTATATAGAGAAGCTTCCTATGATAGGATTATCAATAGAGCCCAGCGATAACCACTTACAGGAAAATAACAAGTACGACAACGATAATATTTTGGTTCGTATTGTAGCAGATCAGCGGCTACAGATACACCAATTACTACGAGAACTTTGTACTTCCCTTGGGAAAACTTAATTCATCACCGAAAAAACTGCTTACAAGGCTTATTTGGCTTATAGCACGCCGACATCCTCAGGTAGAGATACTTCGTGAACTGATGCTAAGTCGCGTTTCGTGGGTCTATCTCTGTATTGTCAGCTCTTCATCCTTCCTCGACTTTAACGAGCTACATTACTGTTAACTCCGAAATAGAGGTGAGTAAAACCCATAGTTTATAGTTATTGAATAATGAACTTAATTTATTACAACATGGATGTATTTCTCTCGGTCGTACTCTGGCTGGGACACAATTGGTACGATCGTTGAGCGGGTCAAATTCGGCCTGATGCCTGCCTGGTACCTCTCTACTCTGGATAAAACCAATCGGTGCAGTCATTTCGCCAGATAAACGGTCTAAAGTAAATGGACGACGGACTTCGAGTCCAACCACCTAAACACCTCCTAATCGAGTTCGTTTTTTATCATTCGCAGGGAAACCATAGCTTTGCGTTCAACGGATTCTTTCACTCCAAACAGTGACATGAACATTCCTTTGCCTCGTGACTGGGTTGCCGATCCCGAGTGTGCTCATCATCATTCAAGGACCACCTGGCCATGATTATTTACAGCGCACCCAATTACTCTGCTCCATTTATTGTTATATATGTTTTGGCATGCCTTAATGCAAATTAAGGGATTGAATAAAATCTTGAAATTTTTCGATTAAATTCATTCGTATTTATCAAGCTAAAATCTTACAAAACATTGCATTTTGAGTGCCATTTACAGTTAATTGCAGGGTTATATAAAATTTCTCTGAATGGTATATTAAAGTAAGAATGCTATTGCGATTCTCCAAAACTGTAAATTTTCCCTAATTGTTGATGGCATATTTTACTAGTCTTGAAACTTGGAACATCTACTAATATGTGCTCGCGTCATACATAGTGTAAAAATTGGTACGCCCGCAATTTAAAATTTATAGTTACCAATTAACTTGGAAGGAAGATTACTAGGAACCTTTTCTAATAATTAATAATGGTTCAGCAACGCGCACTATCGATCCCAAAATTACCAAAAACCCATATCTACAGTTAGAAAACACTTATAACCATGTTTCCTGTTCTTTGCAACATGAATCCGCTGGAAAACCTTATGGTGTCATTTATAATTTATAATTTAATAATGTTTTTCGTCAGCTGCATGGTCAGTGTTTTATTTTTATTTCTTATATTCTCCGAAATACTCGGGAGAGTTTTACAGCTTCTTAAGCTTTTTTAGTATATAATAGTGATAAACTCAATTTATCACTATTATATACTAAAAACAAGGACTTAAGGATGAGTTTTCTAATCATACAACGATATATTTTTATTAATGGACATAGAACATTTTTTTTATTATTTGGTGAACACCCAAATTATTTTTCTATAGACGCAGATGAGAATGCACGGTTCTACTATTCTGAAGTTGTAGCCAGACCTTTGGCCTGTTCGATGGGTGGGAGTATCAAATCACGCTCCTCGAAGCGTTTCAGAGCGCTTTTACAGCGCTGCATGATATTCTCAAACTCAATGGATTCGAATTTCGCACCCAAGTCGCCAACGAGCGAGTCCAGCGAGCCCAGCGAGTCCAGCGAGCCCAGCGAGTCCAGCGAGCCCAGCGAGTCCAGCGAGCCCAGCGAGTCCAGCGAGTCCAGCGAGTTAAACGAGCCTGTGACCTCCAACGCCTCCAACTCTCTTTCGTGAATGAGAGTTACATCGCGATAGTGCTGGGTACAGTAGAGCATGTCCGCATTGAGTTTATTTGCCTGTAAGTTAATTTGATCGATCATAATGTCGGTCTCCATGTAATCATCCATAAGCTCGAGTAAATTGTTTCGCTCACGCGGCGATGGAGGTGGTGTGGGCGCTGGCGTATACAACACATAACCATTCTGGCGTATATTTCGAAGGCGACGGATGCGCTTCCGTTCGTTAATGGGCATGTTTGGAAGACCCAACGCTTCGGTTATCGCACGTTTCAATTCTAAGATCTTGATGCTTTGCATCACCTGGAAAATCGCATCCTCTTTTTCTTTCATCTCCACCTGCTCTTCACGATCAGACATGGTTTTGATAATGTTCGGAGTTTGGATGATCAAGCTAAATCTAATGTTTGTAAATTTTGTAGACTTCGCGTACTTATTTGGCTAAAGTATTTGCTTGGCTTGTGTTTTGTGATATGTGTATTTGAAATATTGGGATCTGAAGCTGCTCGACTGCTGAGCAATCGATAGAATAATGTGAATTCTCCAAGGCAAGGTTAACTTAGTGTCAAATGAGTTGTGACTGAAAAGGCAAATCTAACTCGCATACTTTGAAATTACTACAAATATTATTTATTAAATAATAAATATAATTAAATAATATTTAATGGAGGCGGTGTATTCATGGAAGAGCATATAGTTATTTATGAAATGGAATCGAGACTGTACATACATGTTCATACTTACACATTCGTGATTCGCTTTTATTGAATCTGTCAGCTTCCAGATTCCATTTGCAACCTGCATCAGCTGTCGTTGGCACAGCCACTGTCCTCCCACGGCTAATTTAATAATGAAACCACGGGCTTACTGCGCTGCTGGTAACTCAATCATCTGCCACGAATAATTTGCATTAATAAGTTGAATATATTTATAAGTGATTGAAGTTTTTCCAAGATTTCCGATCACATCACAATCAAGACAACATTTCTCAGACCACAATTTTTAGCATCCAACAGCCTGGAATTCACCATTCGTGATAAGTAGACATTTCTATGGATAGAAATGGATAGATGATTCAAGACGCTATTCTGACTCCTTTAAAGTTAACCAGAATGCAATCATAGGCGACAGACAAAAGCTGGAAGCCAGTGCCAGTGCCAGTGCCAGTGCCAGTGCCAGTGCCAATGCAAATGCCAGTGGACAAATCCTTACCATTAGCGAAAGCTAAAAGACAACGAACGCACCAAAAGCCTTGTATCTGTGAGGCAGTGCATCGAGTTTGTCAAATTGCTGATGCGCCTGGGCGAGCAAGGCGGCGGAGATGCGAACCAGATTTAAATGGAGCTACTCAACTCCAATAAGCAAACGGATAGAGACACATCGCCGATCGAGCGCATATCGAAGAAACTGATGCTTATGTTATGCACTCACACTATGGCCGAGGCACGCAACATAGGTGAACTGATGCTAAGTCGCGTTTCGTGGGTCTATCTCTGTATTGTCAGCTCTTCATCCTTCCTCGACTTTAACGAGCTACATTACTGTTAACTCCGAAATAGAGGTGAGTAAAACCCATAGTTTATAGTTATTGAATAATGAACTTAATTTATTACAACATGGATGTATTTCTCTCGGTCGTACTCTGGCTGGGACACAATTGGTACGATCGTTGAGCGGGTCAAATTCGGCCTGATGCCTGCCTGGTACCTCTCTACTCTGGATAAAACCAATCGGTGCAGTCATTTCGCCAGATAAACGGTCTAAAGTAAATGGACGACGAACTTCGAGTCCAACCACCTAAACACCTCCTAATCGAGTTCGTTTTTTATCATTCGCAGGGAAACCATAGCTTTGCGTTCAACGGATTCTTTCACTCCAAACAGTGACATGAACATTCCTTTGCCTCGTGACTGGGTTGCCGATCCCGAGTGTGCTCATCATCATTCAAGGACCACCTGGCCATGATTATTTACAGCGCACCCAATTACTCTGCTCCATTTATTGTTATATATGTTTTGGCATGCCTTAATGCAAATTAAGGGATTGAATAAAATCTTGAAATTTTTCGATTAAATTCATTCGTATTTATCAAGCTAAAATCTTACAAAACATTGCATTTTGAGTGCCATTTACAGTTAATTGCAGGGTTATATAAAATTTCTCTGAATGGTATATTAAAGTAAGAATGCTATTGCGATTCTCCAAAACTGTAAATTTTCCCTAATTGTTGATGGCATATTTTACTAGTCTTGAAACTTGGAACATCTACTAATATGTGCTCGCGTCATACATAGTGTAAAAATTGGTACGCCCGCAATTTAAAATTTATAGTTACCAATTAACTTGGAAGGAAGATTACTAGGAACCTTTTCTAATAATTAATAATGGTTCGGCAACGCGCACTATCGATCCCAAAATTACCAAAAACCCATATCTACAGTTAGAAAACACTTATAACCATGTTTCCTGTTCTTTGCAACATGAATCCGCTGGAATAACTTATGGTGTCATTTATAATTTATAATTTAATAATGTTTTTCGTCAGCTGCATGGTCAGTGTTTTATTTTTATTTCTTATATTCTCCGAAATACTCGGGAGAGTTTTACAGCTTCTTAAGCTTTTTTAGTATATAATAGTGATAAACTCAATTTATCACTATTATATACTAAAAACAAGGACTTAAGGATGAGTTTTCTAATCATACAACGATATATTTTTATTAATGGACATAGAACATTTTTTTTATTATTTGGTGAACACCCAAATTATTTTTCTATAGACGCAGATGAGAATGCACGGTTCTACTATTCTGAAGTTGTAGCCAGACCTTTGGCCTGTTCGATGGGTGGGAGTATCAAATCACGCTCCTCGAAGCGTTTCAGAGCGCTTTTACAGCGCTGCATGATATTCTCAAACTCAATGGATTCGAATTTCGCACCCAAGTCGCCAACGAGCGAGTCCAGCGAGCCCAGCGAGTCCAGCGAGCCCAGCGAGTCCAGCGAGCCCAGCGAGTCCAGCGAGTCCAGCGAGTTAAACGAGCCTGTGACCTCCAACGCCTCCAACTCTCTTTCGTGAATGAGAGTTACATCGCGATAGTGCTGGGTACAGTAGAGCATGTCCGCATTGAGTTTATTTGCCTGTAAGTTAATTTGATCGATCATAATGTCGGTCTCCATGTAATCATCCATAAGCTCGAGTAAATTGTTTCGCTCACGCGGCGATGGAGGTGGTGTGGGCGCTGGCGTATACAACACATAACCATTCTGGCGTATATTTCGAAGGCGACGGATGCGCTTCCGTTCGTTAATGGGCATGTTTGGAAGACCCAACGCTTCGGTTATCGCACGTTTCAATTCTAAGATCTTGATGCTTTGCATCACCTGGAAAATCGCATCCTCTTTTTCTTTCATCTCCACCTGCTCTTCACGATCAGACATGGTTTTGATAATGTTTGGAGTTTGGATGATCAAGCTAAATCTAATGTTTGTAAATTTTGCAGACTTCGCGTACTTATTTGGCTAAAGTATTTGCTTGGCTTGTGTTTTGTGATATGTGTATTTGAAATATTGGGATCTGAAGCTGCTCGACTGCTGAGCAATCGATAGAATAATGTGAATTCTCCAAGGCAAGGTTAACTTAGTGTCAAATGAGTTGTGACTGAAAAGGCAAATCTAACTCGCATACTTTGAAATTACTACAAATATTATTTATTAAATAATAAATATAATTAAATAATATTTAATGGAGGCGGTGTATTCATGGAAGAGCATATAGTTATTTATGAAATGGAATCGAGACTGTACATACATGTTCATACTTACACATTCGTGATTCGCTTTTATTGAATCTGTCAGCTTCCAGATTCCATTTGCAACCTGCATCAGCTGTCGTTGGCACAGCCACTGTCCTCCCACGGTTAATTTAATAATGAAACCACGGGCTTACAGCGCTGCTGGTAACTCAATCATCTGCCACGAATAATTTGCATTAATAAGTTGAATATATTTATAAGTGATTGAAGTTTTTCCAAGATTTCCGATCACATCACAATCAAGACAATATTTCTCAGACCACAATTTTTAGCATCCAACAGCCTGGAATTCACCATTCGTGATAAGTAGACATTTCTATGGATAGAAATGGATAGATGATTCAAGACGCTATTCTGACTCCTTTAAAGTTAACCAGAATGCAATCATAGGCGACAGACAAAAGCTGGAAGCCAGTGCCAGTGCCAGTGCCAGTGCCAGTGCCAGTGCCAATGCAAATGCCAGTGGACAAATCCTTACCATTAGCGAAAGCTAAAAGACAACGAACGCACCAAAAGCCTTGTATCTGTGAGGCAGTGCATCGAGTTTGTCAAATTGCTGATGCGCCTGGGCGAGCAAGGCGGCGGAGATGCGAACCAGATTTAAATGGAGCTACTCAACTCCAATAAGCAAACGGATAGAGACACATCGCCGATCGAGCGCATATCGAAGAAACTGATGCTTATGTTATGCACTCAGACTATGGCCGAGGCATGCAACATAGGTGGCAACCAGCGCTATCGCTCCTTGATGTCTGTTCTATAGAACTACGCCAAACTGCGCGGTAAAGCAGTATATAGAGAAGCTTCCTATGATAGGATTATCAATAGAGCCCAGCGATAACCACTTACAGGAAAATAACAAGTACGACAACGATAATATTTTGGTTCGTATTGTAGCAGATCAGCGGCTACAGATACACCAATTACTACGAGAACTTTGTACTTCCCTTGGGAAAACTTAATTCATCACCGAAAAAACTGCTTACAAGGCTTATTTGGCTTATAGCACGCCGACATCCTCAGGTAGAGATACTTCGTGAACTGATGCTAAGTGGCGTTTCGTGGGTCTATCTCTGTATTGTCAGCTCTTCATCCTTCCTCGACTTTAACGAGCTACATTACTGTTAACTCCGAAATAGAGGTGAGTAAAACCCATAGTTTATAGTTATTGAATAATGAACTTAATTTATTACAACATGGATGTATTTCTCTCGGTCGTACTCTGGCTGGGACACAATTGGTACGATCGTTGAGCGGGTCAAATTCGGCCTGATGCCTGCCTGGTACCTCTCTACTCTGGATAAAACCAATCGGTGCAGTCATTTCGCCAGATAAACGGTCTAAAGTAAATGGACGACGGACTTCGAGTCCAACCACCTAAACACCTCCTAATCGAGTTCGTTTTTTATCATTCGCAGGGAAACCATAGCTTTGCGTTCAACGGATTCTTTCACTCCAAACAGTGACATGAACATTCCTTTGCCTCGTGACTGGGTTGCCGATCCCGAGTGTGCTCATCATCATTCAAGGACCACCTGGCCATGATTATTTACAGCGCACCCAATTACTCTGCTCCATTTATTGTTATATATGTTTTGGCATGCCTTAATGCAAATTAAGGGATTGAATAAAATCTTGAAATTTTTCGATTAAATTCATTCGTATTTATCAAGCTAAAATCTTACAAAACATTGCATTTTGAGTGCCATTTACAGTTAATTGCAGGGTTATATAAAATTTCTCTGAATGGTATATTAAAGTAAGAATGCTATTGCGATTCTCCAAAACTGTAAATTTTCCCTAATTGTTGATGGCATATTTTACTAGTCTTGAAACTTGGAACATCTACTAATATGTGCTCGCGTCATACATAGTGTAAAAATTGGTACGCCCGCAATTTAAAATTTATAGTTACCAATTAACTTGGAAGGAAGATTACTAGGAACCTTTTCTAATAATTAATAATGGTTCGGCAACGCGCACTATCGATCCCAAAATTACCAAAAACCCATATCTACAGTTAGAAAACACTTATAACCATGTTTCCTGTTCTTTGCAACATGAATCCGCTGGAATAACTTATGGTGTCATTTATAATTTATAATTTAATAATGTTTTTCGTCAGCTGCATGGTCAGTGTTTTATTTTTATTTCTTATATTCTCCGAAATACTCGGGAGAGTTTTACAGCTTCTTAAGCTTTTTTAGTATATAATAGTGATAAACTCAATTTATCACTATTATATACTAAAAACAAGGACTTAAGGATGAGTTTTCTAATCATACAACGATATATTTTTATTAATGGACATAGAACATTTTTTTTATTATTTGGTGAACACCCAAATTATTTTTCTATAGACGCAGATGAGAATGCACGGTTCTACTATTCTGAAGTTGTAGCCAGACCTTTGGCCTGTTCGATGGGTGGGAGTATCAAATCACGCTCCTCGAAGCGTTTCAGAGCGCTTTTACAGCGCTGCATGATATTCTCAAACTCAATGGATTCGAATTTCGCACCCAAGTCGCCAACGAGCGAGTCCAGCGAGCCCAGCGAGTCCAGCGAGTCCAGCGAGTCCAGCGAGTTAAACGAGTTAAACGAGCCTGTGACCTCCAACGCCTCCAACTCTCTTTCGTGAATGAGAGTTACATCGCGATAGTGCTGGGTACAGTAGAGCATGTCCGCATTGAGTTTATTTGCCTGAAAGTTAATTTGATCGATCATAATGTCGGTCTCCATGTAATCATCCATAAGCTCGAGTAAATTGTTTCGCTCACGCGGCGATGGAGGTGGTGTGGGCGCTGGCGTATACAACACATAACCATTCTGGCGTATATTTCGAAGGCGACGGATGCGCTTCCGTTCGTTAATGGGCATGTTTGGAAGACCCAACGCTTTGGTTATCACACGTTTAAATTCTAAGATCTTGATGCTTTGCATCACCTGGAAAATCGCATCCTCTTTTTCTTTCATCTCCACCTGCTCTTCACGATCAGACATGGTTTTGATAATGTTCGGAGTTTGGATGATCAAGCTAAATCTAATGTTTGTAAATTTTGTAGACTTCGCGTACTTATTTGGCTAAAGTATTTGCTTGGCTTGTGTTTTGTGATATGTGTATTTGAAATATTGGGATCTGAAGCTGCTCGACTGCTGAGCAATCGATAGAATAATGTGAATTCTCCAAGGCAAGGTTAACTTAGTGTCAAATGAGTTGTGACTGAAAAGGCAAATCTAACTCGCATACTTTGAAATTACTACAAATATTATTTATTAAATAATAAATATAATTAAATAATATTTAATGGAGGCGGTGTATTCATGGAAGAGCATATAGTTATTTATGAAATGGAATCGAGACTGTACATACATGTTCATACTTACACATTCGTGATTCGCTTTTATTGAATCTGTCAGCTTCCAGATTCCATTTGCAACCTGCATCAGCTGTCGTTGGCACAGCCACTGTCCTCCCACGGTTAATTTAATAATGAAACCACGGGTTTACAGCGCTGCTGGTAACTCAATCATCTGCCACGAATAATTTGCATTAATAAGTTGAATATATTTATAAGTAATTGAAGTTTTTCCAAGATTTCCGATCACATCACAATCAAGACAACATTTCTCAGACCACAATTTTTAGCATCCAACAGCCTGGAATTCACCATTCGTGATAAGTAGACATTTCTATGGATAGAAATGGATAGATGATTCAAGACGCTATTCTGACTCCTTTAAAGTTAACCAGAATGCAATCATAGGCGACAGACAAAAGCTGGAAGCCAGTGCCAGTGCCAGTGCCAGTGCCAGTGCCAATGCAAATGCCAGTGGACAAATCCTTACCATTAGCGAAAGCTAAAAGACAACGAACGCACCAAAAGCCTTGTATCTGTGAGGCAGTGCATCGAGTTTGTCAAATTGCTGATGCGCCTGGGCGAGCAAGGCGGCGGAGATGCGAACCAGATTTAAATGGAGCTACTCAACTCCAATAAGCAAACGGATAGAGACACATCGCCGATCGAGCGCATATCGAAGAAACTGATGCTTATGTTATGCACTCAGAATATGGCCGAGGCATGCAACATAGGTGGCAACCAGCGCTATCGCTCCTTGATGTCTGTTCTATAGAACTACGCCAAACTGCGCGGTAAAGCAGTATATAGAGAAGCTTCCTATGATAGGATTATCAATAGAGCCCAGCGATAACCACTTACAGGAACATTCCTTTGCCTCGTGACTGGGTTGCCGATCCCGAGTGTGCTCATCATCATTCAAGGACCACCTGGCCATGATTATTTACAGCGCACCCAATTACTCTGCTCCATTTATTGTTATATATGTTTTGGCATGCCTTAATGCAAATTAAGGGATTGAATAAAATCTTGAAATTTTTCGATTAAATTCATTCGTATTTATCAAGCTAAAATCTTACAAAACATTGCATTTTGAGTGCCATTTACAGTTAATTGCAGGGTTATATAAAATTTCTCTGAATGGTATATTAAAGTAAGAACGCTATTGCGATTCTCCAAAACTGTAAATTTTCCCTAATTGTTGATGGCATATTTTACTAGTCTTGAAACTTGGAACATCTACTAATATGTGCTTGCGTCAGACATAGTGTAAAAATTGGTACGCCCGCAATTTAAAATTTATAGTTACCAATTAACTTGGAAGGAAGATTACTAGGAACCTTTTCTAATAATTAATAATGGTTCAGCAACGCGCACTATCGCTTTCGCTTTTATTGAATCTGTCAGCTTCCAGATTCCATTTGCAACCTGCATCAGCTGTCGTTGGCACAGCCACTGTCCTCCCACGGTTAATTTAATAATGAAACCACGGGTTTACAGCGCTGCTGGTAACTCAATCATCTGCCAATCAGATTAGAAAATCAGATTCAGAATATTTCGGTATTACGAATTGTTTAATATATGTTTAATTGCACGGCATAATGTCCTCATCTTTTGTACTAATTTATTTATAAACTAACTATATGACTAAGCATGTTATAAATGTAAAGCATCCAACTTTTGCAGAGCTTCGTTTTTGGAACAGCACAAAATGGTTAATTAAAGCCAATGCGGTCATAATATCAGCTAAACTCTTGTTATTTTTAAAATTTTCAGCCATTTCGTTTGTTAGTTTGTCAAAATATTGTAATTTTACATTGGCAAGCACTGTATTTGTGCGTTTTCCAGCACTGCTCAGCTGGACATATTATTAAACCGTTATGGGTTTTTCCACAATGCGTTTAATACAAAATGCGACTGCGCTAAAAATTTGTAGTTTTTCTCAACTTGACTGCTCATCTCTTTATCCCGCTCTTGCTCTCTCTCTCTCTCTCTCTCTCTCTCTCTCTCTTTCTCTTTCGCTTTCTGTTACTCTCTTTTTCTCTCTGTCTATGCAAGCTGGCAGAACAACAACGCTTAATCAATAAAAACATAAAATTGGTGCGCAAGAAGCATGCATGCAGTAAAAGCAGCAGTAGTAAAAACAATTTTCACAGCAGCGAAAAGCTCAAATTAAAATTTGAAAATCCAGAAATAGGACTAAAAAGTGTTGCTGTAAGAATTCATTAAATTTAGTAACCGAGAAAAACACAATTAAAAGTACAACTAAAAAAAAATTAGTATTTGCAAAATGTACAAAACAATTCGACATGGCGAAAACAGTTTGCAATACACGATATTACCGCAAAATGACGATTTTCGAATTGAGGGCAAATTGACAAATTCCAGCTGCCTGGCAGCAGCAAATGCCACCAAGTCAACCAATTTATCATTGTCACCCGCGTCCGTCTCGGCGTCCGCTTCCTCCTCAACCTCTTCCTCCGCATCCGCCGCCACTTCTGCAACCTCCTTGTCCGATACGTGTGCAGCTGGTGGTGGCAAGCGGAGCAGCTCAACGCCACGCAAACGTCGCACATCGTCCTTTGCGTATTTGGGCCTGATCTTTGTGTGTACGGTTATCATTGGCGCCGTATTGATACCATTTCTGGTGTCCGCCGAGTGCTTGCCCAGTCCCACAGAATGGTTCCTCAAAACAAAAGCGGCCTTCACGCACAGCGGCGAGAAACAACAGCAACAGCATCAGAAGCAACAGCAACAGCAGCAACATATTGCACCACCACCACCACCCCCAGCACCACCAACAACAACAACAGCTCCAGTGGATGCTGTTGGCAAAACTGTGCAAATTGTTAATCGCAATGGCGTCGAGCAGTTTATACTGAGGCTCAACAAAACTATTTCAGCTAGCAGATCAACAACCACAACAACCACCACTACGACAGCAACAACTATAACAACTGCTACTCCTACAGCAGCAGCTGTAGCAGCAACAACAACATCACCTACTGAGCAGCTGCCGATATTGTCAACTGCACAACCGCTGAGCAATCGTTTGGGAGGAACAATAACCACGCGCATTATACAAGTACCGCTGCTCAAGTCCACAGCCAAGAAGCCTATAATGCCGCCTGTGCTGGCCAGGATGCAGAGCACACAACAGCAACAACAACAACAGCAAAAACAGCAACTGCAACTACAATCAAACAACACAATTGAGGCTCAAAGCAATAACAACAACAACAATGCTTGGATGAGTACACGCTGGGCCTATATTCCATCCGCATATGGCCCGTGGTCGGTAAGTGGCCAGAGGCTCCCCTTTTATGGTTGGACCTTGGATTAATACGCTCGCTGTTGCATACTCCAAATTCCATGTCCACTCTTTTTCTCTGGCAGGGCTACAAGGCTGAGGATAGCGTGTTGTTGCCTGCTCTACTTGGATTTGCACTTATTGGCATGATTCTAATTATTACGGTCTGCTTGGTGGCACGCAACAAGCGCACCATTGTGTCCTCCGTGCGCAAACGAAACCGAAACGTGAGTAAACGATTGCCATTTAATTACCATCTCTCGAAAACCTTCAGATACATATATGCATACATATATATAGCGAATTTATACAAATATCAAGTGATTTTTGTATTTATAAATCACGTACACAAATTGTACATCAAAAGTTGACAAATTGGCAATATACTTATACATTTTTAGCATAATTCGTTAAAATTAATTGAAGCTTAATTAAAACAAAAAACTAGCTTTAATTAAAATACTTGAAAAAATTTTCCTATATCATATCTGGCCGACTTTCACTAAGATTTCAAGCAAATGATGCTTTTGAAATAAAAATATAAAAACATTAAAAATAAGTGCACATATGAAAATATTATTACATTTAAATGTTAAGCGTTACGTTCAAGCAGTGTATAATGTGCACGCAACAATGTGAATGGCAAAACGCATAAGAATGAGGCCATTCTGCGCGCAAGCATTCGGTAAAAAGGTTAAAGCGGTGTATTTGAATATAAAGCGATATGTTGAAGCAGTGTTTAATGTGCGCGAATCAATGTGAATGTCAAGACGCTTCAGAGCGAAACAACTCTGTGCGCATGACGTCAACATCAATTTGTGAATGCCCAAAAATAACTTTGATTTTAACAGAACATAATTGTTTCATCAAAATATAAAATATAAAAATGCGATAAGAAAACTTCTGCGAATATGTAACATGAAATGTTATGTGAGCCGCCTAGCGACCTTTTTTCCTTGCGTCTATGGCAGCAAAAGCAGAGTTGTAAAACTACTAATATCGGGGATTGCGGATATCGATAACAGAGAAACACACAACAAATTACACGTCACAGTCGGCTAGCACACGAAGCAAAACGAAAATGAAAACGGACATCGTGGCCAAACGAGTGGGAGCCCCCCCAACATAATACTGTGTGGCGCCTTGGGCTCTGTGTGAAAACGAGAGCGCTTGACTTTAGCCGGCAATACACTAACGCTTCGTAGTGCGAGTGCAAGCGAGCAGGCAATAAACAAACAACGTGAACAAGTGGTAGTGAACTAGCAGCAGCAGCAAACACAACTGCAACATCGCGACGTTGGAGCTAAGAGTCGTTTGCGTGGCAGTTTTTTTTTTTTTTTTTTGACTGCTGCGGCGACTGGTAGCAACGCTGTTGTTGTTGTTAGTGTTGTTGGTGTTGTTGCTTGGCTCTGTAGTTGGCTAGCAGGCCGCCTTGGCATTCGCAGAGCGCTGTTAGTGAAACGTAGCCACACATTTCATTCAGTCAGTCAGTCACTCAGTTATTCAGTCAGTCACTACTACTCACTCACGCACAGGTGAGCAACAGCAGCTAATCCAAAAAAAAAAAAAAGCCAGAGGCAGGCAGGCAGCAGAGGCGGCTGCAACACAGGCGCACTGGAAATAAAAAAGAAAAAAATTTATAATAATAAATAAATCAGTCAATAAAAATACTTCATTAGAATAATTTTGGAAGAGTAAAATCAAACAAATTGTCCACAGAAGACACAACTGGACGACGCCTACGTCAGCAAGTTGCAGCCACAAATCTCAATCCTGTAAGCAACAACAACAACAAAAGCAAAAGCGCAAAATAAAGAAAAAAAAAAGAAATTGCTTGCGTGCGCTCTCTCTACGCTGTGTGTGTGTGTGTGTGAATGTGTGCGAGTGTGTGTGTTGGTGTGTTTGCGTGCCTGTTTGTGCCAACAAGGCAATTTGTACTTCATATTTGTGTGTTAGTGTTTGTGTGTGTGCTGCTGTTGCACTGATTCCTCACGCCAATTGGCAGAGGCAACACAGCATGCACATGGCCATAAGACCGCAGCAGACGCTGTCAGCTGCTGCTGCTATTGTTGATGCTGACGTTGCAGGCGCCACGCACACACAAAGCGTAAGAGGCACCAAGAGCAGGAGAGCAAATTTGAAATCAAACTAAACTAAATACACGTTACACTTTGCAGCAATAAACGAACAATCAACATGGCCATTAAACCGGGAATCGGCCGAAAGCCAACCAACAAGAATCCTCCGATATTGAGCCATGAGTTTGTCATCCAAAACCATGCGGACATCATCTCCTGTGTGGCAATGGTCTTTGTTGTTGGCCTAATGAACGAGTCGACCGCATCGTTTGCCAGCGCATTCATATCGCTGCATCACAATGTGAGCGGCATGGAGGCAAGTCGCGAGCAGCCGTATGGCAAGCCATATACTTATGTGGCCGGAATTAAGGATTATTGTGCGATATTCTTCTATACGCTCACCTGCATCATTATGCATGCGATCATTCAGGAGTTTGTGCTGGACAAAATAAGCAAACGTCTGCATTTGTCCAAATTTAAGTTGGCCCGCTTTAATGAATCCGGCCAACTGGTCGCATTCTATCTGATCTCGCTGATTTGGGGCGCGCATGTGGCGCTGCGCGAGGGCTACGTTGGCCAGGTTGCCCAACTGTGGGAGGGCTATCCGGAGCATCCGATGAGTTTCCTACACAAATTCTATTTCATCATTCAGCTGTCGTACTATCTGCATATGCTGCCGGAACTCTATTTCCAGAAGATACGCGCGAAGGAGGAGCAACAGCCGAAGATTATACATTCCATTAGCGGTTTCACACTCATCGTGTTGGCCTATACGCTTAGCTATCAGCGTCTGGCGCTCGTTCTGCTTACGTTGCACTATGCCAGCGAGCTGATCGCTCAGATTTTTCAGTTGATTGGCGTCTTTGATCGCGAGGAGCGTTTGGCACGCGTTCGCATTGTGAACAGCGCTTGTTTTGTGGTGGCACGCTTTGCCACCTCAGTGATTGGTGTGCTGACGTTGTACTATGGGATTGCCGGCTCTGCCGATGGCAGCTATAAGCTGCGTGCCTTCATCTCGCTCATCGGATTGATCGCCGTGCAGGGATATCTGGTCTTCTCGTTCATCACGGAACAGTTGCAGGCCACGCGCGAGGCGCAACGAGAAGCCAAACTGCTGGCGGCGCAGGTGAAGAAGGTGAAGGCGACCAACAAGGACAAGGTGAAGCGCAAGAAGGAAAGCGATCTGCCCGAAGCGGATCAGCCGTCGCCCAGTCCCGTCAAGCAGAAGCTCAAGTGAAGCAGATGCAACATGCATCCTGCATCAAGCAACAACAAAATCTTCCGCACACTTCCAGACGCTCAAGTAACTGAAACAAAACATTGACATCAACTGCAACACCAACAAAAACATCAGAAACACTATCGAAACAACAGACTATCAGCAAACTCTAGCCACTGCATATACACTAAACAACAACAACAACAACACACACACACAACCAACGACAACCAACACGTAACACACAACACAACATACAAATCATTTTTGTACTGTCGCGCTGCATTTACATACAATTTTCTCTTAAAGCGAAAGTTTTTCTTAAATCTTCAAAATGCAATGTTTGCTTCATTTTAAGTCTTTATTTTTTTAAAAAAATTTTTTTTTATTATAATAATTATTAAATATTACAAATCTTATTTTTTTATTTGAAATAAACAAATTTTTTATTTTTATACAAAAATGCTACAAAAAACCAATTCAAAATAATGCGAACAAAAATTGAGTACCTCTATATGTGTGTATGAGTCTCAGTGTGTGCGAGTGTGTGTGACTGTGAGAGTGTGTGTGTAGTTGAGAATAACAAAAGCAATGTAATCTGCATACATGTGTATGTATATATGTGTTGAATTGTTAATACTTTATATATATATATATATATATATATATGTGTGTGTATAACGAGTACTGTTAATGTTAGTTTACCATTTTGATCGTGTGGTTTTATACGTCCTAACAAAATGTAACAAAAAAAAAAAATACAAACATTGCTAAATATATAGATATATATTTTGTATAAGAAAATAAAAACAAAAAAGATGGAACTATTTTTTGGGCATGATTGGGCAACAGGTGGGGAAACTGTGATCTACAGTTATAAATGTGAATTGATATCTTAAATATCTTAAACTAAACAAATGCTTATCTCTTATCTTTCGTGTAGGACATCGAAGAGCAGGGCGCCGAGGATAATGCAACACTTCTCACAACAACAAATCTGTCCGACGATGATTAAGATTTTACTATATAAAAATACAACAATTGCATCTGTTTTCTTTTTCGCTTTTTGATGTTTTTTGTTTTTGTTCTGTATTTACTATATGTATTTACATATTTTTACGATATATACAAACATATACAGGCATATATATTTAAAAATAGATATATAAATATATATATAAATATGTATATATATATATATATTTATATACATATATATAGATATAAACCCTTTTGATCAAGAAGAATAAACCAAAACTAAGAGAACAATGCTTGATACCACAACAAAAAAAATATATAAGCATATTTTAATCAAATATACCTTATGCAAATATTCAAGTATGTGCACAATATATTCTCCATGAACAGAGAATAATAATTATAGTTTCTTTAAACAAAACATGCATAAACATTCAATACTAATTATGTACGTATTTATGTAAGTCGTTCCATTTATTCTTAACCAATTCAATTCATATCCAAAATCAATTTTATTTTATATATACAATATGTATAAACCTTTTGATTGGAAAATTCTCTTTGTTTTCTTTGACGTCTGAAAATTATTGAATATTAAACATTAATATTATGTATACTGTGTAAAAAGTTATTTAAAAAATTGCACTAAAAAAAAGTCAAGTTCTAATTTTCCAGTGAATACATACATATTTAAATACGTGAACATTAAAATACATTGTTAAATGCGTGTACATATTTTCGTATTTGTGTTTGGTATATACTTAAGAGCATATATTATATATTAAGAACCTAAACATTTTCAAAAATGATGTCCAAGCTAAGCTATGAAACAGAAAAAAAGCCGCATAACGAAATGAAAAATTGGTAAAATTAAACACACTAAAGCAATTTTCAATGTTATGTTTCCAAAGTAAACAAAAAAAAGAATTAAAAAAAAAACACATTCAACATAGAAAAGACTGTTTCTTGAAAACATATTTAGGATTCTTTACATAAGCTGTTAATTAGTACCAATAATTTTTTATCTGCACAAACTCTATTTTTTAACTTTCTTAATGTGCGTGTATGTATGCTCGATTGTATGTGTGTGTATGCGTGACTCTTTCCGCAAATTACATACATACATATACAATTTTACAATATCAGTATTGAGCATAATTTGTAGCAAAAATATTGCAACATAATTAAGCTTAAAATGCATTTAAAATGAAAAATATTTTGTGTGAAATGCGCTGATGCGTAACTAAAAAGTCTAGCACGAAACGTTGTAACGTACAAACGCCCGTGTGGTGGTGGTAGGGAGGGACTGGTCCAGAGCTCTTTCGCACACTAAATTAGGCAAAACACAGTATGTAATCACTAAGTCCAGTCTTACAAAAAAAAAAAAAAACTGCTTAGCACAAAAATAATGCAGAAAATGGTTTTGAAGCGTAAGTATTAGGTTTTTTTTTTCTCGAATCGAAGGAAACGTTGAAGATTCGGCGGCGCAATGGGAGCTTAAAGTACGATACAAAGATACATATTTATGTACGCGTTGAATGGAGGAGATAGAATTAGATGAAATATGATCGAGCTCGACGGCTGAAGAGATCAGTTTGATTGGATAGGAATGATATGAAAAAATAAAATGAAATACTATGTACACTGTATACACTATATATATATATATATATATATATTTATAAATATGTATGTAACGCTACGTATTAACTATATGTCGATCTATATATAACTGTGTATAACTGTGAATCATTGAGAGTTGTAATTGTAATTTGAGATGATCTGTATTTTTGTAAGCGTAATATTTAACAAAGATTTGTTTGTATGGGCGGCAAGCTGGCGAGCTGGGCGTGGCGAAGTGCACTCAAAACATTCGATTTGCTCATCATCCTATACTATTTACTATTCATATGCACAATACATATATGTATATGTATGTGTGTATAGTTATACACATAGTTTGTGCTCTAAGAATAAGCAAAAAGACAACGGCTTGCAGTTACATATGAAACGGCATGTAAGTGTATATATATATATATGTATATAAATATATATATATATATATACATATACATACATTCAAATATTATCTAAAAATCAAATCAAAGATTTCAAAATGGATATATATATATATCCGCCATATATCACTGTAATTGTTATAATTAATTTGCGAAGCTAAACAACTATTTCCATATACCCACACACACACACACACACACACAATATACACTCGCATACATACATTTATATACAAATGATCACACAACACTATATTGAATGTTTTTGCTTGTTGAAGTGAATAAAAATAAAGAACAAACTAACTGCATTATATATACAAGTTGTATTCATAATTGTATATACAAGAAAATCTACATTCTCTCTGTGTTTATTCCTGATCAACATCACTAGACGAGTTGATTTAGTCGTGTCCGTTTGTTCTGTTGTCTACATATCTCTCAGTTCCATATATTAAATAGTCGTTTCCGGATAAAACTTATTAGGATATGGATTCTTCATGCTGGTTATCATTTTTGATTTACTGTACCGTGGCTGTCTGTGGATTTGCCTGGTGGTGGACCAAGCTTCTTCTCGATACACAGCTTTGTAGTCGCGGTTGTATTCGCTGACACAGTCGAAGAAGGGGCTCATCAGCGTTACAAAGCCGGCTCCCGACTTGGCCGAAACACCGCATGTGATTAGGTACTTGTAGAATATGTCCAATGTTATTCCTAACACGCACATGGTGCGCATCTGATTATGGACGTAGCTCAATGTCCGCCATGAATTCCTGCACCTACCTGCAATCCTCCAAATTGATCTGTGTTCAATTAATAAAGTTATAGCATTTAGTGAATCGTATTATTTTTGGAGTCTATCACACTCACCTTTGTTGAGCGTCACCAGAAGGAATAGAATGGAACAGAAGTATAGGAGTCTTCAATGCACAGTGTAAAGGCTCCGATGGATATTATGAACACTTCCAAATGGAATCGTATCTGCGATTTTGCGGACTCTCCAAGCATTCACAATGCGACGTAATAATGCACAATTTGGCAACACTGACAACGCACAGTGTGGTAACTTTGACATTCATTTTTAAAGAATATGGTACTAGAAATTTCACAACAGCCAACAGGATAATGTTGGTTGTAATTTTGGCTAAAAACGCGATTAACGCGATCAGGTAAAGAATTCAGAAAGTTGTATTTTCAATAATTACTTTGAAATGATTGCCAATTTGTTATTTAAGTTATTTATTCTCTCTTTTACAAATTGCCAATAGATGGCGGCACGACGATACTTTTGGGTTCAACAAGTCGCTTTTGTCATTCACACTAATACGCACACCATTTCCAGCTGAATGGCAACTGCATTTCGGAGTTTGGCGCAAAACATGGAATCACGCTTGGAGATTCGTTTGCAGGAACCGAATCCACTGTTTAAACGTTGGCTGCAACGTTGGCTCCACGAGGCCGAGCAGCGTAATCGGAAATCGCAGCACAGGCTGCGACAGGCACTGCAAGCATTACAGAATTATCCGCTGCCGCTGTACAGCGGCAGCGAATGTGCCGTGCTGCGCGGATTTGGCACCACGCTCTGCCAGCTGATCGATGATGAACTGCGTCAGCACAGGCAGCTGGCTGGTCAGGCAACAGCTGTGGACATTGTGGAATATCAGGCACAGGTGCAGCAGGTGGTCAAAGTCGTGCGAAAACAGCAACAGCAGCAGCAACTTAAACAGCAGCCAAAGCCAAAAAAGTTAACAAAGAAGGCACAAAAAGAACAGGCAGCTGTCGAGGAACGCGAACGGGCAGTGAGGATGCCAGGGGGCAGTTATCGGATTGTGTTGCTCGTGGATACGCAGGAGACGAGTGGCAAAAATAAACGCGTCTTGGATCAGACGCGTCATTACCTGCAATCTTTGGGCGTGGAGCACCAAGTCCGACGGCTCACAGTCGGTGACTTTATGTGGATAGCGTGCGATGCAGCCGGCAATGAGCTGGTCCTGCCCTACATTGTGGAGCGGAAGCGAATGGATGATTTGGCTAGCAGCATACGCGATGGCCGCTTCCACGAACAAAAGCATCGGTTGCGACAGTGCGGACTTCCACACATTATCTATCTCATTGAGGATTATGGCGACAACGAGCAGTTGGGCCTGCCGTTCGACTCGTTGCAGCAGGCGCTGGCCAATGCACGCATCCAATCCGCTTGCATTCAGGTGGTGCGAAGTGATAATCACTATCGCTCCATGTGCTATCTGGGCGGAGTAAGTGGCGTACTGCAACAGCTCTATGTGCAGGCCAATGTGCGGCTACACAGTGTCACAGACAAAAGACAGTTGGAGGCACAGACAGAGGCTAGCAGCTGCCTATCTGTTGGTCTGCTCAAGTTTCGTTCCCTGTACGAGGACTCGGCACGTAATGCCCAGTTGACCGTGCGCGAGATATTTGTCCAGCAGCTGTTGCAGCTGCACTCGCTTTCCCTCGATCGGGCGCTGGCCATTGTGGAGCGATATGGAACGCCTCGACTGCTGCTCGATGCGTATGCCGATTGCAAGGATGTGGCAGAGGCGCGTCTGCTACTGGCAACATTGATCTGTGGGCCACTGCAGCGACCATTGGGCGATAAGCTGAGCCAGTGCATCCATCAGTTCTATACCAGTGAATTTCAATAGCTAGTTAGTCTCGCGTATTAGGTTTAATAATTGTATAAGTAGGTATTAGTTAATTGGACATATCTAAATTATATACACATATTTATACATTTATATTAATTATGATTTGGACTAGTTGCATTCATTGAGGGAGCAAAAAGAAAACAAACAAAATTATTAAATATTGCGAAAATGGCGTATGGCCAAATCCACAGGTAGATCGAAGTCGAATTTGGACAGTGTGTCAATAGATCGCAATGAGTCGCGAAAGCCGGTGCATGCAACATAGCTGTTGGACGTGTAGTAGGTGTCAATAAGCTCGTTGCAGCTGAGTATTAGATTGAGCCATTCCACCAAAAGATGTGCACTGCAAAATATAAAAATTCAGATGTAATTTTCTAATTGATAAAGTATTCTATTTATATAAAAATGATTTATGTGATATATAAAAAAGTTATAGACTGTCGATAATTTAATAATCATGCAAACATATCCCAATGTTCATGAATTTTGTAAAGATATTTTGATTAACATAATTGCTGCTTAATTAAGACCTCAATCTAAGACATGACCAAATAGGATTTTATTATAATGTCAATTATCGGTCGAGTTTTTTTGTATGTGTGTCGTTCGACTTTTAATAATGAAGATGGAAATTGCAATGTTTGCAAAAATACATCTATAAAATAATTGAATATATTTTGTAAACAAGAAATCAACTTAAAGTGCAGACAGAGAAATGTTCATTGCTATATCGATTATAATATATATATATATATATATATATATATATATATATATATATATATATATATATATATATATATATATATATATGTATATATATATTAATATTTATATATAAATTTTCAATGTGTTCACTTACTTGAGTCCTGCACAGATTAATGCCTTGAAGTGGGCATTGTAGCTGCGTTTGTAGGGTAGATGCATTGCCAAGATCATTCCGATGGCACTGAGGAGGCTCTGTTTGGCTGTTACTGCGTGCGCATCCACAATGTCCAGCTGGAAGCTTTGAGACAGTTTTCTAGCCGGCGTATTATTGTATTCCTCGCCGTTCTTCAGATTATAGTATTCTAGTATTAGCTCCCAGGCGTGCATGGCACGACCAATGCCAAGGAATTGCATTTCTGGTGCGGCACCAGCACCTGCCGCCGTCATCCGCTGTGCGCCCGGTTGCAGACAGCGCATGAATGGCACCATCAAACTGGAGGCAGCCGACTCGGTTGGGATGCGCAGGCCGTGCTGGATCAACTGTTGCAGAGTGCGAGCAAAATTCTTACGCACCACACTGGTCAGCTCCCGTCCAATGGTGGCAATGGAATCACCGCGCATGTGAACAATGCGACGACCCAGCGACTTGTCTTTCTTCTCTTTGTCCTTGTCCCAGTTATAACGCTCGTACATCTCCTCATCCGAGTCGGATGAGCCAGATGCTGCCCCAGCGGCATATGGCGTCAGCTCGTGTCCGACAACAGCGGCAACCGCACGCCTGCAACGTGGCGGCAATGTGGTCAATGCCCCGTTCTCCACATCAACTGATCCACTGGATTCATTCGTATGCTGCTGCTGCTGCTGCTGCAGCTTCTGTTGACGCAGCGCTCGCTTGATGTTTGCTAGCTTTTCGCGGTCGCAGCTTAATGTGGCCGCCAACGCTGCCACTTCCTGGATGTCCACCTCGAGCTGTGCGCGCAGATCCCTGTCAATTAAAATAAATTTCGATGTGAACAAGATGTGAACTGCAGGTCGTGCAGGCATGTATATAATCTCTATATTCTTACCCCCAGTGGTTGCCCTTGTGCGTCTTCTTTAGCGAGTTTTGTTGGAAGTCTGCTTGACGCTTGGCGAAGTGCGTCGTGGCAAACATTTGCATTAGAAGCGATGCCTTGTCGAGCAATCCGTGCGCCTTGCTGTGCAGACTTTCCCGTTGTGGTGCGCACTCCGTAGATGTACCTATTCCTATTCCTGCAGCTATGCTGTTGTTGCATGCTGCTGTTGCTGTTGCTGTTGCCGTTGCCGTTGCTGTTGCCGTTGCCATTGTTGTTGCTGTTGCCGTTGCCGTTGCCGCCGTTGCTGTGTTTGTGGTAGACATAATGAGTGGCATCCGGGCGGGCATTTGTCGAGCTGTTTGCTTGGCCGCATAGCTGTTGTAGGCACCGCTGAGTAGCTTAAGCTTCTCGCTGGCGCTGGTGATGGCACCGCTGCCACCAATGCTGGTGCCACCGCCAGCGGTGTCGCACTGCAGAAATGCAATGAAGCGCTCCAGATCGGTAATTTGAGTTTTCAATTGGGCCACCAGCTGCTCCTTCATTTTGAGCGGACCGACAAACTCACCAATTGCATTGTCCACCTGATGGCGCAGCTGATCGATGCTCAGTGTTGGCAATTGATGCTGCTCCACCTGCAAATTGAGCTTAGTCCGCAGCTCGTCCAGTATGAACTTTTGCTTCTCGAGCAGCACATGCTGTGGCAATATGCCTGGCGCACCCGAATCATATGCCAGCTGCTCCAGTTCGGTTAGTTGTGATTTTAGCTGCTCGATTAGCTGTCCATCGGGTGGTGCCTGCAATTGTCTCTCGCCATCAGTGTCGTTGGATTCGCCATCCGTCTGGGTCACCTCAGGTATGCCCTGAAAGGCAAAATCTTCGAGGTCACGCAACAATTGATCCCGCTCATCAGTGGGTGCCTCGACAATTTGCCGGACACGCAGCTGAACGTGGGCAAACTGTGAAGTCAATGCCAGGAGTGAGGTGGTCAGCAGTTCCTGCTCCTCCTCAATGGTGCGAAGTCGCGCCAACTCTTTGGCATTATCCATGCCAGCCGCCTGCTGCGATTGCTTTTCCAGCTGCAGGCTACTGTGCATCGTTGGCTCCAGCTCACCGTCTCCGGATGTTGTCAGCAGCTCCGAGCTGGCGCTATTCGCATCATCATAATTAGCGCCCAACGGCGACCAGCGTTGGCTTAACGGCTGCGCTTCATCCTCGACATCTACATCCCCATCGGCATCTGCATCTGCATCTGCATCTGGGTCTTCATCAGAATCCGCTAGACTTTGCCGTCGATCTTCTTCGTTACAACCAACAGCTGCTTCTGGTTCTGATTCTGGTTTTGATATTGTTGTTGTTGTTGTTGTTGTTTGTTGCACATTGTCACAGCTGGCTGACAAGAGCTGACCTTCGGCCAGCGTGGCATTCATGTCCATATGGGTGCCCTGCCAGTGCAGTTCTCACTTTCACTTGAGCCAACTTGCCTTTCCCTTTTCCAATTGCAATTGTGTCCAACGTGTTTGTTGGTCCAGTTTCAATTGCGAAAAATCAATCAGTTCCTCAGTTCTGCCAACAGCTGGGCAATTTCCTTGCATTTATTTCTATGTGTGTATGTGTGTTTGTGTGTGTGTGGGGGCGTGTTTGGGGAGTGGGCAAATAAGTCGCGTGTGTTGTGTGTGCGCCACAAAAAAAATAATAAAATAAAATACAAAGGCAAATAAGGCTGATATTGGATTGCAGTCACGACGACTGCTTCACGGTTACTGACAGTTCCACCGTTCATTTTCTATCCGAGTTGAGCTTTGTCGAGGGGGTTGCTTGGCGCTTTAAGCGTCTGTCTCACTTTGAAGGGTTGCAACTGCTAGGGAACTTTTGCGCTTTCACAAAACTATGCGGCTGCAGCTTCTGCCCCAAAGTTCACCACATGCAGCACCCACTGCAGCAAGCAGAGAACTTTCAAAGTGGCTAAAAGGGTTTTGTCTGGACTTTGCTTTTGATAATTCAAATCGAAACTTGGAAGTTGACTGAGCATAATTGGAAGGCAGGCGCATTGCTGCTTGAACAGCGCCAGCTAATGTTGTTCACTTAATTCTATGAAACTTAATCTGGAGGACGAGCTTAAAGCTTGGCTAAGCTTTAAAAAGCTTTCATGCCAGTGAATTTAATAACTTGTTCGTATTTTTTGACAGACAATTTTAGCGAATTAATGTACCACTTCACACGTCAAAGCTGGTAAAGCTTTGTTATTTTATTATTAACGATTGAATATTTCGAGTAGTGTTGATTTCGCAGTTTATACGATAAAAGCTTTGCAGAAGCTTAAAGTCCTACAAATGAAAGTTAAGTCTGTGCAAGAAATAGTTTGAGATGGAAGAAAACTTTGCTTAAAAAGGCGCTTATCTGTCCCAAAGTTGCTTCAAAGTCAAATTCCCTGTATATTCTGTTACCCCTTCGTGAGGGGAACGTCTAGCAAATTTCTCCTTCAATCAAATGTCACAAGAATGAGATACCAATATTTTGAAGTTTGCGATAAGATTTGCAAGGTTATCTGCGTTCTTCTAAAGTGTTTTCTTGTAGTATTACATATTAGTTTTATATGGTGTGTGGATCAGATCGTTATATGCCAATTAGCTTGTCTTCTGACCCTTAAGCGTTAATTTATTGCAATGATTTACAGAGAGGAGTAATAATAATAATATATCCAAAGAAAACAAAAATCTTTAAATATTTAGTTTTCATTTAACGTGGCGTAAAATTGTTTTTGCCACCATCGACCGTGAGCAGGGTGCCGGTGGTAAAACTGGCCTTGGAGCTGGCAAGAAACGCAACGGCCTCGGCCACCTCAAATACATCGCCCACACGGCCCATGGGATGGGATTTGACGGCGTTCTCATGTACCAGTTTGTAGCCCTCGTCCACAATGCCAATGCGACTGTGTATGTTGGTGACCACAAAACCGGGATTCACTGAATTCACACGCACACCCTGCGGCGCCATCTCCATTGAGACGATTTTGGTGAACTGATCCAGTGCTGCCTTTGAAACACCATAGCTGAGCGCACCGGGAAAGGGGCGGATTCCAGCGCAACTGCTTACATTGACCACAGCGCCCTTGGTCTTGAGCAGATGCGGCAACGCTGCCTTTGTTAGCACAACAACGGCGCGCAGATTTGTGTTGAGCACCGCATCGAACTCCTTCAAATCCAGATCGATAAGTGGGCCGCTGCCCAAAATGCCAGCATTATTGACCAACACATCGATGCGTCCATATTTGCTGATTGTCTGCTGAATTATAGCATCCGCATCCGTTGTAACATCCGCCGTCACATTAAGCACTTGGGCGCCTGCCTGCTGTTCTTGTATGGTCGCCCGTGTCGCCTCCAAATTGGCCACATTGCGCCCAACCAGCGAGAGCAGTGCACCCTCGCGGGCCAACACCTGTGCAATGGCAGCTCCAATACCGCTGCTAGCACCCGTCACAATAGCCACCTTATTGCTGAGACTCATTTTACTCGACTGAGTTCAACATATGTCACCCTCCATCTATTTACGCGTTTGCCGGCGGGCAGCAAACCGCAGATAAGAGTGAAATTCAGGTGACGCATGTGAGAAACAAACAAAATAACTCAAG
Organism: Drosophila demipolita; assembly: GCA_035042405.1. Taxonomy (NCBI): domain Eukaryota; kingdom Metazoa; phylum Arthropoda; class Insecta; order Diptera; family Drosophilidae; genus Drosophila; species Drosophila demipolita. The sequence continues at coordinate 105,691 of JAWNLI010000056.1, read as the reverse complement.
CGCTTCCCAAGTTAACATTTTGCTTTTTGTCCATATTGAGAAATTACTTCTAGAGAACACAAACACAAAGTTCTGCGTTTTATTTACCTGTGTCCACTAACTCTATTTCCATCCCCGTCTCTTCATCGCTGTCTCCCTCTTTCTCGCTGTCTCCCTCTTTCTCGCTGTCTCCCTCTTTCTCGCTCTCTTCTTCTATTAGCAGAGATTTCCATAAGGCCGTGTGACCACGCCCCCATTTGACAAAGTCAAGCGACAAGTTTTTAATTAAAAGTTTTTGCGGCTTCTCTAATTTCAAACATTTGTGAAATCATGTTTCAAGCTGACGCTGCTGCCACCGTCTCTGCCACCGTCGCTGCCAGAATAAAGTGCTCCCATTTAATCTCAGATTTAGATACGGTGTATATATATTGCTGAATATATATATTTATTGCTGGCTGCTCACATCAACACTAAGCATTTTCGTTGTCAGATAATTAACATTTCCATTTAGCTTGGGATAGGCTGCCTGGTTGTTGGACTAAATTGGACTCAAACAATATATCAAGAAGAGTGTGGCCAATATATATGATTAAGGTCAAGAAAATAGAGTTCAGCATAAAGAGAGAGGGTGTGAGTGGGAGAGAGAGAGAGAGAGAGAGAGAGAGAGAGAAACTAAATGCGACAAGCAGAGTTGTGGTAGCACTTAGTATTGCTAGATGTGGCACATGTGAAAATATAGTCTGACGGCCCTAAGTACACATAATTTATTCGTTATATATATATATAATCGTAAGTGTAATCTCATTATCACAAATAAATACAAATCTTTTGACTCTCTTAACCTTCCCACATCGTAGAAAAATTGTGAAAGTCATCATTACTTTTTTGATAAGCATTCGCCTGCTTTCATATAATTAATGCTAATTGGGGGCTAAGAACGATAAAAACATTTAATATCTAATTATGTAAAATAAAATATATTTTCATCGCTTATCTAACTAATCAATACTAATAATATATACTTTGTAAACAATGCAACTGCACCTGTTAAAATACAGTATTTTTTTTGAATAGGTTGCTTAGAAAAAGCTGTTCAGATTACTGAAAGAGTGTTTTTTTTTTTTTATTATTTTTAAAAAACGCAGCGGAAATAGCCTTTAGCTCAATTCAAGCTCCATTTAAGCTCCACATCAGTCTCTGTGCAGCAAGCACGTATTTTCATAATCAGAAAAACACTTGGATGGGCTGCTCTATGGGATACAAGTGCGATGTGAAGTGTTGCCACAAAACTGATTATAATGTTTTGCGATTCACAGTTATCTACTCAATTACACGGCTATCGCTGTTAATTGCGTTTTCCATTTTTTTTACTACAATGCTGAAAAAGTTGTTCATTTTTCGCCCAGTTTACTTTTATGAGTTCTTTTGCCAGGCTTCTGCGCGACTTAAATGTATTCGCGACGAGCAGGAATAATAAGTGGATGCAATTAGCAAGTGTCGGGCACAAGGCTTATGCAGATTGACAAGCTGCTGGAATTGCATGCAAATCAAGTTATCGTACAGTGCTCCTTTTTTGTAATAAATTATTTTTTTATTAACTACAAGAAATAACAAAGGCAGACACAACAAAAAAAAAACTACAAAACTTAATAACTAACTTAAAAAATCATCGACTATATGAAGCAAATCCGTGAGAAATGAACTGGGTTCCAGTGTTGATGAATATGGAAATTGAGTTACTTCAGTACAGCCTTGTTCTTCAGAGGCAAAAATGAGCCCAGCAAACTGCCACCTAAAAAAAAGGGGCGTGTTTTTTAAAATGACAACTCTTTAAGATTAGAGACTAACAAACAGCCACTTACTGAACATGAAAATGCTGACCATCAGAAAGGGTGGAAGACAGCCCAAGCTCATAAGTGCCGGGAAGAAGATGTTACCCGACAAGGAGCCCAAACGACCCACCATCATGCAGAGCGAGACGATCATTGTGCTGCAAGGATGACATAAATGAGTTAGTGAGTTGTGGGGGGAAGAGGTGTGTGCCCCTCATTAGCTTTAACCATACCGCAACGCGGTGGGAAACATGCTGAGCGAGGCGCTGAGCACTGAGGTGGCCGCAATGCTGCCCATGGAAACAAATATAGATGACAGTGCCACAGTCGTAGCCGATGAGATTGACCAGTACATTCCCAAGGAGCACGCGCCAGCAATGAAGAGGCATATGCCTAAAAATCAATTGGCATAATAATATTAATCATAAATTGATGTTTGCTTCGCTTTTTAGACCACCTCACTCACACATGATTCGCTTGACGCCGACCAGATTGACCAGGACACCGGCGAGCATATAAGAGACTAAGCTGACACAGGCCAGAATTAAGTTGTTTGTGTAGGTGGAGGCGGAAATGTTGACTGAACAAATTGCCAGTGGATTTTCGAGAGCAGCTGCATCCAGCTGCATCCTTGTGCGATTCACACTGTACTCAACGATGTTGCAAATGCTCGTGCCTCCATCGCTTTTCTCCGGCAGCTGATCGTATTCCGTAATGGAGGCAAAAAGCTGTGGCATCCAAAGACGAATTGTGTTTTGCCTACCATTTGACAAAATAGGTTAATTGAGATGAGTTTTTTTATTGGTTATATTTAGCTATCTCTCTCTATCTCTATATCTATCTCTCTCACCCCAATAGAACACAAAAGTTGAGCAAGTAAACCAAGAGGGACAGGCCCAGATAGGGTTTGACGAAGAGCGGACGCAACTGTAGTAGTCCCGAATGCAGTGAGCTCTTTGCAGGCTTCAGTTGGCCCTTGCTTGGTTCAGACTCAAGATCGGTGTTTGGCTGCTGTGGATTGGGTTTTGCCGGCACTTCATTGGCCAGCTGTTTGATCTGCAGAATTTAGAGAAACCTTTTGATTTAAGACTTGCGAGAATGGCAGTCTATACTCACTGGAAATGCATCCCGGGGCAGACGTGTGTTCAGTGCATATATGCATTTGAAGGCCTCCAGTGCCTCCTTATTGCGTCCCTGAGACATTAAAAACTTGGGGGTCTCCGGAAAGAAGGGGAACAACGCACAGCTTAAGATGCTAGGCACAGCAGAGACTGCCAAAAATGCCTGCCAGGCATGCACTGTGAATAAATGGAGGGAATTAAAATTTGCTGTTGATGGATACTCATACGATTATATAAATTAATATATATATATAAATCAATTTTATATAGAAATAAATTACAAAACCAATAGAAAAACAAACGCAGCTCTCCTGCCCTCAACAAAAATAGTTATATATAAATAGATCAGATTTATTTATGTACTTTTGGAATGGAAAATAGATACGTTAATTTTCTTAAATAAAAAAAGTTCAATTTCCATTCAAAACAGATTCAATACGACTACGATCATATTTATATGTTATTTTAAATCTATTCATCTTCTTTTATTTTATTCTTTTATTAAACTTTTTATTAAACTGATGAAACTTAGCATATATCCGCCCATAGGGATCTGACCACTATAGCATAGGCACAAGAAAGATGATTTGAAACATATCTAAACATATATTTAATATTAATTTCACAGCAGGTTGACTCCGGTTCAAATTCGGGTTGCCATAGATAACAATACTATTTTGTTAGAATAGTATTTGAGAATATGATAGCAATAAATTTCTAGCAACGAGTTGCAGATATGAAAATCCGCGAAATATGTTAATGACTGGCACATTTATTAATATTTGAACATTTATAAATCTACCAAAGAAGTGTTGTGAATTCAAGGGATTTAGATAAAACACTGAACTCAACAAATAGATGACAAGAATAATTTGTCATGAAAAAAGAAACTGGAAAGATTTTGTGCCCCTTTGAATAAAATAGTTAGTATCTATATTAAAAAAAAGTCAACATCCGCAATACAAATATGATCCTATTATTCCTGTATTATTTTAATATATTTATTTAAAATATTAGAGAGAGAGAGAGATAGAAAAAGAAAGAGAGAGAGGGAGAGATAGAGAGAGAGAAGAGGCTATGTAATGCACGTGTTATTATCTGATATATATATATCTCTAATAGCACATTTATATTGACAACTACTTTCTAATTGACAGACAGCAACAATGACGACAAACAAGGGGAGAGGCGGCAGGCAACTCACGTGATAGACCCAAAATGTTAAAATCCCAGTCGAGGGGTAATATGGCCATGGCCAATCCGGGCAAAGTGAGTGAGGCAATGCTAAACATAATGCCAACAATCATCATGATCCGCTGACGATATTGTCGTCCATGAAACTCCGTCAAATATGACATCAGCACGGCAAAGGGTCCGCTCATACTAGAGATGTACATCGAAGTACATCGTCGAGTAAGTATTTGTTAAGTGCTACTTACATGAAACCACCGAGATACTTGAAGATCATGAGCTGCACCACATTCTGGCTGAGCGCACAGCCCACCACACAAATCAAATCGGCCAAATAACCGAATATTAACACATTCTTCCTTCCCCTAGTATCGGCCACATAGCCCCAGAAGATGGCCGATGACACCATGCCAGCATATGCGATGGCATTCAATATACCCTTGTCGAGCAGGCTCAACTTCAGATCACACTCAGCGCTGGGCAATATATACGACATGGTAGACGTCTCATACACGGTAGCCATCGTGGCAAACACAGCCACCAAAAGCAGTAAAATATTAAACATGCCAAAACCCGCAGCATCGATGGCCGTCTCAAAGTCCGCTGGCTGCTCTCCGCATTTGGCGACAGTGTTTTCCGGTTGTTGTTGTTGTTGTTCCTCCTCGATCATGGCAATTTTGTTGTTATTGTTGTTGTTGTTGTTCTCCTCCAGCTGGCTCATTCTGAGTGCTCTCGTGGCCGTTGGCATACTAAAGCTAATGTCGCACCAACATCGTATCTTAAGCGCATTTCTTGATTTCATTTGCATAGCTCCTACTAATTTTTATCTGGTGTGCTAAGCAAATCTCAAATCACTCCAACAGCGACTGTTCACTGTAGTATAGTAGCAAATTGTAAATTGTACAAATAAAATAAAAAAAATATTTATCTCTATATATATATATTAAATGACGAAATGGTCATGGCTTGGAGCCACTTTTCTATAACGGGGGAGTGTCCACATTTGACGCACATGGCAAACCGCCGCTAAAAGCTGGCGAAGACTTTAAATAAATAAGTAATCAGTGCGCGCTCTAATTGCAATGATTGCTTTGTTCCCAGGGCACTAAAGCTATTTAGGATTACTCACAGGGTGGCTTACCGTGCACCGTGCATGGCCCCACTGAATGGAATATGTTTACACAAGAAAACGCGCACAGTGGTGCAAATACCACAAAATACGGAGAGACGATAAGCAATGCATCATAAACGAATGTTTGTGCACAATTGCTTAAACAATCTAAATAAAATAAATAAATAAAAAACAATCTTTGACGCATCAAGTAGCTTAACTGCTCTGAAAAGTGTCTAAGGTGACAAGAATCATGAAATTAAATATTAAAAAAAAAATAAAAATTTCCATTGCCACAAAAGCTCTCAATTGCAACGGCTCGAAAAGCTAACATTGTGGAAAGCACTTTTCATAAGGGGAAAAAAGTAATCGCTGGAAACTGTGGAAAATTCGCCAGAAATTGCCTCGCTCTTAGTTGGGGAAGACTTCTAGAATTTTGATTGGATTGCTGCAGATTTTTGGTTTTTTTTTTAGATAGTGTATTTCCGAAACCGAAATGTCTGAAAACTAGACATGCATAATGTGCATATCTAGGTGAAATCAAATCGAGCGATTTCCACTCTCTCTCTCTCTCTCTCTCTCTCTCTCTCTATCTCCCTCTATCTCTGTCGCACTCTCTTGGCGCTCACTGCGATTCTTGCTGGAATTTTGTTGTTGCTCAGCAGCCAACTGGTCTTGTCTGTTTAACTGATATGCAGCGTCGACCATGGTCTAAATGCCATCCAAAGCCGCACAGAGTTTGTAGTGCAAGTTTTTGTTTACTTAAATATTTAGATGCTTTCGATTTGTAACTAAACATACCAATTTTGTGGGGTTACATTGTATTTTCTATGCCTATCACAACTTAAGATTTAATTTTCAACAGATTGTTGCTTATCGCAATAGTAAAACACTAACTATATAACTATATAATCCAACGCTTAGATTAAGTACAACAGTATTAAAAAAAAGAAACATTTTGAGTTACTTTCTAGAGAAATCTTTTTCAATTCGAGATTTGATTTCACGTACCACTGTTCCCAAATGGTTATTTGACATAAAGTTGCTTCCATTTACGGATTAAACCATTAAGTAACTGTTACTTTCATCATTTAAAGTTAAAATTTAAGAATTTTGTTTACCATCCGCAAAGAGCTTGTCATGCAGGCAACTCTCAGTGGACAAATATAACTAATTTTTCGACCTATATTTCCTATGATTTTACCATATAATTATAATATCCTCTGCAGGTCTATAATTAATAGGCTTCACTTAGTTTTTGCGAAAATTAGGAAAGAAACAATCGCTTATCCAACTAATAATTGAAAGATTTTCAAGCAATTTTATTCGTTGGCTTTCAAAAATTGTTGGGATTAGAGATTGAGAAACTAATCCACTCGGTGCTGTTTGCATGGCGATTGCCCCAGTTTGAGCCTTAAGTGCTGCACAGTGGAACGTTTGTGGATTGAACTTGACGTGAATTTGCACAAATAACCAGGTGTGTAATTAAACGAAATAAAGCTTTTAAATACTGGAATTATTTGATATAACAATACTTAGTGTGTTTAATTAATGAAGTACAGAAAAAATCACACTTTAAAATACACAAAAATAAATGCAATTTAAATATTGATAATTGATGCTTAACAAGTTCATTTGGATTATTTGTCGCGTGTATAATTTTTTTTTAAATTTGCTTTTGTTAATTCTCATTTTCAACAACATCCGGATGCCACTGTTGAAGTTTTGCCTGCTGTCTGGCATGGACATAAGCCAGCTTTACAAGATTTGATGTAGCTGAATGTTAACTGAAATTTTTCCACGCTTACAATTTTGTGAATTTTCTTCAACATCAGCAAAATCTAGCGCCCTTCAATATAAAAGTCAAACAAAACCCGACAAATATATGCAGATGTATATATATATATATATATATATATATATATACATATATATATGTGTATATAGGAATACATAGACGGACTGTCAAAAGTATCAACTGGGGCGGAATGAGCGCTGAGAAATCCGTGGAATATACAGCGACTTCTAAGGCAATAGCTATTTGGACATCATCGCAACTTGGCAACAAATTGGACTTTTGTTTGTGCTTGTTAAAAGGCTTAATTTGTTGTGCTTTTATGGAAGCCAACCCACAGCCCACCGTCAACATCACGCACACTGCTGGAAGTTGTGCCTTAAGATGCAAACCACGCTAAAGTGCTTCGAATAACTTGACGCGAACATGGCCAGCTAAATATGCTTGAGGTATGCGTGAGTAAATATGTAGGTGTGTGCAAATATGTATATCTTTATAGGTATATGCATGTGTGTGTGTATGACAAAGTGTGTGGTGTTCGCCTAAATCAAGCTCAAACAATTCCAACTATTTGAATTGCCGAACAGGCGGCACTCTAATGTACCACACATACACTCGCACACCCACACCCACACCCACACCCACAAACACAAACACACACCAACACACACACACACACCAACACCCACAGCCACACCTATACCCATACCCATACCTTCACACATACACTTTCGGATTGTTATTGGGGCTTGTGGATGGTGCTGATTGTTGGGGGTGGCGGTTGAGTCACAAATGGCACTCAGCTAACGACGTGCCAAAGTAAATGTCAAACTAATGCGAACAACCCAAGTTCCACCACAATGCGGGAACCAGGTGAAGTCCGCAGCGGAAGTTAGTGCAGGGACATAAGTGCGGCCAGCAGCCAGCAGGATGCAGGATGCAGGCTGCTAGTCAGCCTGTCAACGGCCAACGTCAACTCAATAATGGAATGTCCCCCTCATTGACATTTTAAGTTGATTTATGCAATGGATGGAAGAGGGAAGGGTGGGTAATGTGGCAACACGGCCACAGCATGTACCCACTGCGGCTACCTGCACCGGTATTGATGACTGGCACAATGCGGCACGGAAAGCCGCAAAGTTTTACGCCATTTATTGCATTTAACGGAACTGCAGCTCCGGCCGGCTCAATGGCTCCTCCTAGTTTTTGCCCGGAAGACCAACAAGAACTGACGTCTGTCCAGATACAGCAGCCCACTAGCACCAACTGCACAAATGCACTGAGCGAAATATAATCATTGTTTGCCTAAAACTAGTTATACCGATAAGTATAGTTGGCTCAAATATAAAAAAACCCTCTCGCTAAACGCAGATTTTCTTAACATCGATTTAGAATTATGTTTTTGTGACTTAATTTACAGGTTCACTGTTTCCTGTTTCCTGTTCTCTGACAAACTGTCAACTGAATATTGACCACTTTTATTAGTAAAAGTTACACTTTTGCCTACATCTATTTAGATCGCACAACTTACAACATAAAACTCGGGGAGTTTGACTTTTGTAAGACATACTTTTATCGGAAAATGGACATGGGGGTTATCGACACGGATAGTGATGCTGATTAAGGAGAAATATTAACTATATGCGACATTCCTGACCATATGTGGGACTAATCCTAATACGCAGCAGGTGTGACATGTATGTGCACATTAATGTCAGATCAAGCATGTCACATATGGTGAAATAAAAACAACAAAAAATAGTAAAAAAAAAAAACAGGAAATAAATAGGAGTAAAATCACCCACTGTATGGCAGATGAATGTTGGGATAACACAGAAAATATGGAGCTGGATACGATGGTTTATCACTGCAAAATCCAATGGCGAAGAAATGGAAGGCTGACGGCAAATCCCAATGGCTCAGTCAAGATTAAACAAGCTATCGAAGAGTGTGCAGCAAAATCCGAGCGCTTCAAGAACCAAGTGGAGATTCAAAGCTCGAGCTACTACAAAAATAAGCCGCCTGTGGAGTGATGTCCTTGCTGAGATTCAATTGGCAATTCCATTTTGCGATTCCACGTCCAATGTGGAGCATGGCTGGGGCAGAGAACAACGTCAAGAGCCATGTAACAGCTCAGCAAAATGGTGATGAAACCTTAATCCTTGGCATCCTTTTTAAAGTCACAGCTAAAGAAATATGGCCAATGTATTGCTGGCGGCTTTTGTTTGCGTCTAAAATAACCTTATGCAATTAACCCTCTATAATATTGAACTGAATGATTACTGTTTGCAAACTCATGAGTAACATCCAAATACTTAAAGGATCTTAAGATACACTAAAAGCCGCATTAAGCGTCCGCATGGGCCAGGCACAAATGGTCGGAAGATGAAGTCTTGGAAAGGCCTAAATAGGTGGACTTATTTGATCGGTTGTAACGGTGTAAATATAGAAAATATATTTATATATATAAATATATATATAATATATATATATAATATAATATAATTAGCTGATGCTTCCTTCGTTGTTCAGATATTGTAATTTATTACAGTTTCTTATTATTATAATTTATAATTATTTAAAAATATATTCAGCTTTTAGATTGTGTGTCTTTCACATTTTAGTTTATTCACATTTTGCATTTTGTCAGGCAAAACTTTTTTTTTTTAAGTGATTAAGTACTTGAGAAGTTTTTTGTCAGTGTACATAAAATTCATTGCGCTGTTTCATTTTGGGCAGCGAAATGCAAGAGGTTTCTTTTGAGTGCGAGTCAAGAGCTCTCTGATGGAGGCTTGGGGTATTGAGAGCTTACTTAGTCCACGAAGCGTGATGGAGCTGTAAATTGGCATCAAATTGTTGCATGCACACATACATGCATATCGCTTGAATGCAGCTTTATATCAAAATTTAAAATCGCAGTCAATCGAATCATTTATCAAATTGTATCTCGTACTTAATTATGTGTGTCAATAATATATTGATTTAACATTCAATTTATCGCAAAGCAGCGATTTTATGTATGTACATAAGTATAAATTAAACTATATATACAAAGAAAACATTATCACAAATGTAAATTATGTAAATTTCATTTCTGCAAAATGATATATATTATAAATGGTCTATGATAAAATAAAGTTTGAACAAGATTAAACTTTAATATTCTCATCTATTAAGTTATAAGATTTACACATATATTTTCTATATTGTTCATCATAAGCCGAAAACTGTAGACTATTTGAAAAGTTTACAATTTTACAATTACAAAAATAAACAATTTAAATTCTTGTAGTATAATTTATTTTGGTTCTCTTCACTGCAATAAGGAAATAATTATTAGTTACTAAATGCTGCAAAATGCTAGAAAATAATAATTGTGCCAAAATAGTCAGATAAATGCAATTTATCAACAAACAGATTAATGCTCAACAATAATATAAGTATCAAAAATACGTAAAATATAAAAAGCAAACCCAAATATTTAGATATATACTTACAAAAATAAAGGCCAATGTTTTTTGAGTGTAAGCGATTTTGATTTAAAGGCCAAAAAGTCAGCTGACACGTGAAAAATGAAAGGCGACTGTAAAATAAAAATGCTTTAAGGAAATGCATTTATCGAGCCACTTTGTCAACTTTAAAGTGTGACTGAATTGCAAAAAAGCAAAGCAAAGGGGTAAGGGAAGGGATTGGTAAAACGAAAGACAATTTCGTTGACAAAGAGTTGCGAAGCCGGATTACAATTTAACTTTAGGTCAAATAACATGAACTTTTATGGGAGCATGTACAAAACTGGTTTTATAGTTGAGTAATTACATTGCTTTAAAGTTTGACAAATGACTTGCTACACTTAAACTCTTGGGCAATATAAATACACATATATATATAAATACACATATATATATATATATATATATATAGATGTATGCACACATATCAACATGCAGCTGTGCTCAGCTATGTCCAGTCCATTGCCAGCTTGGACTTTCGTTTAATTTTCACATTGTGTGCGCTGTCATCGCTGTTGCACGGCTCTTCTTCTTCTTCTTCTTCTTCGTGTTGCCACTTTGCTCGTAACTTTACGCTTAAAGGAGCTTAGGAATTTGCGCGCATGGGAAGCGAAAGCATTTTGGAACCCGTTTATATATATGCATGTGTATACCCAGACACATAATAACACACCCCGTACAGTTTTGCCGTGCCGTAATTCTTCCGGCTACTGCTTGTATTTGGCCGGCAACAAACGGGTGGGGGGGGGGGGTTGGGGTAATGGTGGGTAATGTCCGCTTTAAGTTGAATGCTCAGAGCGAAACTCTGTTTGCGTCTGCCGCTGCGTTGCACGGTGCTGGGGCAAGCAACGCAATTTGCACGCATAAACAACAACACACCGAGTGAGGGGGGGGGGGGGGGGGTAACGGAGGTGCCTGCAGGCTTAACCGCACATCTAAGCCATGCCACATGCTAAGTCCTTTGTACCTCTAATTTGTTATTGTATTTGCGTGCCAAAGCTTTCTGCGTGTGTGTGCGGGAGTGTGTCTGTGTGTGTGTGTGTGTGCGTGTGCGTGTGTGCATGTGCGACCCACTCAAATTTAAATGCTGCTGTTGTCGTGCGTCCAACCAAACGCGACAGCCACCAAACGCTGTTCTGGTCACCCATCCAAAACAAGAAATTGTGCTAAATTTTTTTTTGTTTTTTTTTTGAGGCACCAGGGCACAAAATGCAACATGCAGCAACAACGAACTGGCAACGAACAACAAACAGAAATGAACACAACAACAACAACAACACACACACACACACACTACAATATGGACCAAACAAACTGCCAGCAACAAACCAACAATTGCTTACAACACACAGAGGCGTACGCACACCACACAAACACTCGCACACACCACACACCACACACCAGATTCGCAAATATACATTTACACATGAAAGCACACATATCCTCATACACACACACACACACACACACAGGCATTCGCAAATGAATGAATGTATGAATATATGTGTGTATATGTGTGTGTGTGTGTGTGTGTGCGTCTGTAGAGAACAGAACGAGTCAGCAGAGGACAAAACGTGGACTGTGCCCAGGCGACAAGTGATGGCAGCTCCCTTCTGGCGCTCGAGCAAAAGATCAACAGACAGACGCGAAGAGTCGCAGTTGTAAATTTCAGTTTAAACTCTGCCACAGATACTTATGATAATTACAGTCGGGTCTGGGCCGTGCCGCGGTTGTAAATGAAAATGATTGTCCAAACGAATCAGCTTAGTTCCCGTCGAAAATATGTGTCTGCAAATGTTTTCACATTGGTTTTGCACATTAATATCGTGGCTATTTTTTTTTTTATTGAATTCCGCAAAAATAAATACCAATGTTGTAAAGGAATTTGAAATGATGGCTTTAAGCTGTGTAATTTTGCGTGCAACTTTTCACATTTCAGAAAATATATTTTAACTTTAATTAATAATTTTTCGACATTTTTCACGTCTCATAGTTCTTCATTCAAAACAATAATATCAAAATAAATTAACATTTGTTTTACGCAGTGAAAACTTTTCGTATTTTGATGCTAGCAGACTTCTAACGCCTGCTGCAGCAACTCATGCAACAGCAACAGCGACAGCAACAGCGACAGCGACACCATCAACAACAGCTCCAACATCAGCATAGTCAGCAGCCACTGCGGCAAAAAAAAAAAAAAAAACCACTTCTGTCGCTTAAGCATGTGGCACCGCATGTGCCTGACCAAGAGCAGACAGGAAGACAAGAGCAGCATGCACAGCAGCAACAGCAACCACCCGCAGCAACAGCAACGTAAAACAGAACCGACACCAGCAACCACCGCGCCAGCAACATCAGCATCAGTTTAACTGTACAATGTCAAAATAATACAAGTTGAGCGAACACTTGCCATTGGTTGAGCCAAATCAGGATGCGCATTGAAGGCTATTTTGGCGTCGACATCAGAGTTGCCAAGGCCTTCCCCAAAAAGGAATTTATGTTCCTGGCAAGCCGGGTGATCTTGCTACGAAGTATATGAAACTTTTGTTTTCGCCAGCAAGGGTTGTTTCCTTGCCTTACCATTCTTGACCATCATCATGATACACGAGTGCAATTTTACTGAGTAGATCAGCATGTCCTTGCAGGGTTTATCAGCTTGGCTTTTCTCTTATGGTCGATGGACCTGCTCTGCATACAGTATCCAGAAATACGTTCGTGAATTGTTTCATTAACTTATATATATATATACATATATATGTTTATATATATAAATGACATTTTCGTTTCAGGGACTTGCGATTTCTCATTTATATGTACAAACAAATTAATAACACAAAGTGTTGTAGGTCAAACAAGCCAAAACCAATCAACATTATTTTCTGACGGTTCTTTTCCAACATATTTATTCAGAACATGCTGCGGGTTACTTTTGGTTGTGTTGCCACTGTTGCACTTATCTGGTAAATACGTATTCAGGTGAAAGCACGCATACATAGCCCAACGGTACATATTTTATTATTATTATTATTTTTTTTCTCTTTTGTCGCCTGCTTGCTGCTCGCTATGTCCTCTGCTGCTGCTGCTGCTGCTGCTGCTGCTGCTGCTGCTGCTGCTGCTGCTGCTGCTGCTGAATGCACGTTTATCAGCTTATCTCTAATGAAATGTAATGTTTTCGCATTTACTCCAGCTGAAACGTCGACGTCAACATCGCCGTCGGCGTTGGCGTTGGCGTTGTCGTTGTCGTTGGGTTTGGCGTACATGAAGCACAGTGGTGCTTAATTCTAAAAAAAAAAAAAAAAAACAGATCTAAACTAATAAAGATATATACAAAATTAAAAAAGCATTTGGATACAGTTAAAAGTTTTTGAATAACTTATTTATTTCTTATAAAATAAGTTAAATTTAATTTAAAAAATTAGTAAGTTAATGTCGCCATATCGCTATATAAATCCTTACTCAATCTGTTTATTGACATTTTAAGTTTATTTACTTTATTTTTTTTCCTTTTTTATATTCGATGGTATTTTGGTCATGTGCCAAAATACACTTAACTTGGCACTCAGTAAAAATAAACTTTAGAATAGAGAAAAATGTGCCATCTCTTACCAAAATACGATTTCTAATATGAAGAGGACAAAATGTACGGAAAAAATGAAATCAAACAAGTGGTTTGAAATTTGTGCATCGAACCGCTATCATTGAAATTTTAATTTTAGATTAGTTGCTTTGCCCGAGGCGCCACTGTACGCGGGCTGACATCGTGGCCGGAGTGGATGCCGCAGCTATTAGCCACCCACGCACACTTGCAGCGCTGAGCTTCATTAGATGCGCAAATGAACAGCATCAACAAACACAAACACACACACACTCACACAGAGAGGTGTGCCACGGTTGGGGTGGTTGGCGATGGGAGGAGGGGGAGGGGGGGAGTGCTGAGTGTGTGAACTTTAACAGCTGGCAGCAGTTGGGCTAACGGCTACTCAGTCACAGCGTTGCCATTAACGCCAACAACAATGTTGCCTGATGCCACGCCTCCCACACACACACACACACACCCGGACCGGGACCGGGACCGGGACCGGGACTGGAGTCGCAGTAGTGCTCTACTGCAGATACTCTCCATTTTTGGCTGACATCATTTGGTGTTTGGTGGTTTCAAAGTTTTGTTTTATGCTGCAGCCGCTGCAACGTTGCCGCCAAAGTCCGACACAGGAACTGGACGCAGCTTAGCCCGCAACCACAACAAGCTGTCTGCCACGCGTGGGTATTTGGGAGAAAAGTGTGTGTGTGTGTGTGTGTGTGTGTGTGTGTGTGTGTGTGTGTGTGTGTGTGGCAGCCACAGATCGTAGGCTTAAAAACAACTTTGCCTCGCTTGTCATTTGGCAATAACGGTGCACTTCGTGGTATTTGCTAAACGGCTTAATCTTAAAAACCAGTCCATCGAAGTTTACTCACGGCTGATTAGCTTGCTGTTGATAATTGGGTTGTGCAACGAGCAAGTCTGCCCCTGGGCAACAATGTACTGCATCCCATATGCTACATGCTGCACGCTGCCTGCTGCACGCTGCCTGCTACATGCTACATGCTACATGCTTCATGCTACATAGCACAGCTTGCATGGTTAAAGGGTTCTCACAATGTTCCCGCTCGGACTGCTTATTTTTGTTAAACTGAATCCACATCCATGAGAGCTAAATTTACATTGGCCACATGGATCAAGTGTAATCGAACTCTGATATCCAATGATTTAAGGGTTTGATTATTGTTGCTGTTTTTGCATATATATATAAGGTATACGATTGTCGAGGAATCAGATCAAGAATGGAAGAAGAAATACAATGTCACAATATCAACTCCGATTGTCAGTGTTTTCATAGTCAAATTCAATTGTACTTTTATTTTCCGACAGCGTGTCGCATTGTACCCATGTAGTGTAATAATATTTACAATTGATTAAAATATTCAATATTTTGTACATTTGGAGTTCTTGGAACGACATGATGCGACAAAAGCCATGATTTGGTCGACCTTGCAAGTGCCATCCGTCATCGGGGATGCTCGAAAATTACAATTTGAAGCTTTGCGCTTTTTGCGTATTCGTTATGTTTTTTTTTTTTTTTTTTTTTTTTGGTTTTTTGTTGCTTTTTGAAACATTTTGCTAAAGCAATAAAATATTTTATTTGTTATGGAAATTGCGTTTGGTGAGGCGCCATTTTTGGCAAATTGTTTTTCGTCTTTTAAACTCAACTCAATTCGTATATTTGAAATTTGCGCACATTGCACAATGCAAGCAATGTACACAAATGTGAGAGGGGCGGGTTTGGGGGATTGGGGGGTGTCTGGTATTGGGCAAATGGACATTAATAAAATTACAAGCCGTCTGTAGAATTTTGGATTAACATTTTGCGCAGCGCATTGCGAAATTCTCTTTGCTTGTTTCTATGCAAAATGTTTACTTTCCAACTTTCTATTTTATCGAAACTGCAGCAAAAATTATTGTTAACTGTTTCTCTTTGGCTTAGTTCGAAAATATGGTACACAATTATGAAATCGTTCGCTTTAAATTTATTGGTAAAAAGAAAATGACTGCATTGATTTTTTCACCCTAAGATTTAATATTTTTCACAACAGGATAATGTACAAATATACCATTCCAAATGTGATTCTCACTTGAAATTGAATATTAATATATTTACCAAGGAATATTTCTATATCTTGCAAGAACGGTTAGGAAACCTATTGAGTGTTTCAAAAACAATAACTTGGATATGTTAAATTTCTGTACTAACTATTAAAAATACTGAAAGCTTTTGTTTCGATTAAAAGTCAACATTTTTGTGTGTTTTTTTTTTTTTTTGTATGTATTTCTTAGCACAAACATCCACAAGACTCGCTGTTGAACAAGAACTTTTCGTGTTCAGGTTTTGTTGCACAATAACAAAGGATACACCATTGTGTATTTTGAGCTGTATGTGTGTGTGTGTGTGTGTGTGTGTGTGAGTGTGCATATCAGTGCTTGTGTAGGTTTACCAGCAATTGCATATGTTCTATGCTGGTCAAGTTCAACATTCAATTAGAATGCATTACAGGCTCGGTGTCATGGAAGACAAAGACTAAGCACAAAAACCCGTAAATAGCAGCCCAGAAACACTGAAACCGAAACCGAAACCGAAACTGAAACTGCCTGTTTCTGTCTGCCCTTGGTCTGCCTGACCTGCTGGGTGCTCTCCGTTGCTCCGGTGCTGCTATGGCTGCTATGGCTGCTTAAAGATTGGACACTGAACCTTCTCCACAGTCAGTTGGTTTTGTTATTATTTTCCTTTTTGGTGTTTTTTTTTTTTTACCACCCTTTTGCCCTGACCGTTTTGTCTGGGAAAGTCGTGTGTAAAAGTTCTGGCCTTTGCAAAATGTCCGAATAGTTTTATATTCATATGCATATTTGGGCATAGTGAACGAGTGAGCAATCGCCGGATGTTGAATTTTGTGCCAGAAATGGCACCACTGGGACGAAGCGGTCGGGTTAAAGTAACACAGCACAGGATACACTTGTTTAAAGAGCTTGCCACGTGCCACCTCCACACAGTGACTTGACTTTCCATTTGCTTTTAGCCAGCACTTTGCTTGTCTTCTCTCTCTTTCTCTTCCTATCCCTCTCCCTCTCTCTCTCTCACACTCTCTCTCTGTGTCCTTTTTATGACCGTGCCCCATATCCGGTTGCGGGTTGTCGCTTCTCGTTTGCTGCCTTCTGCATGCTGCTTTCTGCTTTCTGCTTGCCGCTTGCTGCTTGCCGCTTGCCGGTTGCCGCTTGCTGGAGCTCATGTACATTTTTATGGCCAATGGATTCTGTGGAGTGAAGCGTCTGCCCGGTTTTTATGACTTTGTTATGTAGTTTGTTAGGTGTAAATTTGATGGGGCAAGCGTCTGCTTCGCCTTCATATCAGTATCAGTAGTTGCCCTTATTTATTTATTTATTTTTTTTTATTTTTTTATTTTTTTTTTGCAACTTGCGCCTGCTCAGATGGCGCACCATGCCAGCCACCACTCAAGAGCATGTTGCTCGTGCCTGCGTTTAATTGCCAAGTTGTAGGGAACATAATTTATGGGCATGTTATGAAAATAAACACGCTGGCAACCAAAGCTAACGAAATTGAATACAAATTCGTTTACAACTAATTAAATAGTTGGTCCTCAGACAACACAGCCCCAACTTGCCCCAACCGGGCTTATTTGATTTGGAAATTGTTGGCAACCAAGCAACAGCTGCATGCCGCTGCAATCGTTGCTCGTCCCAAGGGTCCTGTGGCGCGCATACCAACTACTTGCATAATGTTGCATGCTTAGATGTCCTGGTTTGCCTTGACTGCCTTGCCTGCCTGCAATTAATGCTTTGTGCATACAGACTGTTGACTGACCAACAATTCAACGAGCTGCCATCCAGCATCCAGCACACCAGCCATCCATATTCATGTCGCCCCTCCAATCCATGCATATATGCGTTAGTAATCTGCCTGACGGCCTAATCTGACCAAAAATGCAGCAGCAACAGGATCAAATGCAATTCAGACAAGCCATCTCCCAAGGGCATCTGAACAGATCCTTAAACCTGAACATTGACTTGACTTGGATTCTTATTAGCAAAGAGTGCAAATTCTGAACAAACAATAAATCAAAGATGGCTTTTTTTTGAAATGGTCATTTACAATCAATATTTTTGTTTTTGTAGATTTACTTTCCATAAACCGATTTCAATTCTATTTAGCATCTGATCTGTAGCAAATCCAAAATAACATCTACATTTACATATAACGACATCAATTGATTCACATTAAAAAATCCGGTTTTTTTTTACAAATTACTTTGTTGGGAAAACTGGCATCTTTTCTGCATTGGATTGGTATATTCGACCACATTCTTAGAAATCCCTCAATGCTCTCAAGACACTTGAAGAAGGGGCTGGGTATTTTGGAATACTCCATGCTACTCGCCTCACCCCCCAGTCCGGCCAGGGTATCCCTTAAACCTGAGGGGTGCTGCACTAGAGCTGTGATACGCTCCGACATGCTCCGATCCAAACACGAATCATGGATTCAATTTGTGAAAGCCACTCAAGAGTATATTTGTCTTGTGCATGTCTGTCATGTTTTCTGTCCGACCCTCTGAACGCAACGACACCCTTAAAGCCTTGAAGCCTTCAAGCCTGAAACATATGCCAGTCTCTGCACGGCTTGGGATGAAAATGAAAGGAATAAATATTTGCATAAATTTGTTGTCATAATTATATAAACATTTTTCCAAGCCTATTGTAAATAAAAAGCGTTTATTTATTACTTAGTGTGTATATTTTGTATTTTTCCGTCTCGTCTCACATTAGTTGACATTAAATAAATAAATAAATATTGCATAGATATATATACATATATATATATAGTTGTGTGACATGTAATTTTTATGGTTATTTGCACTTGTTATTTGCCATATTTTACGGTTTTTTTGTTTACAAAATTTTTATGGTAAGCGGGTATTAAAACCTGATCTGTCTGGGAGCACAAAACTCGTAAACTCCACTAAAAATGCTTAGAATGTGTATATAGTATACGTAACGGTACGTTCAGTTGTAAGCTGTTTGTAAATGTTTGGACTTGTGTGCCCCATCAGCGCGCGCGTGGCTTATCATTTGTGGCTGGGCATGTGTTGCATGCGTGGCTTTTATGGTCGCTTTACCGTGTGTCTCCAATAATAATGACAAATCGGTTCACAGCTTTCCAAAAGCATGTGCATGTCCGGGGGCTACTACGTTGTTTGTTATTGTTGTTGTTGTTGTTGTAGGCAGCTTTCATGTCACGTTCAGTCTCAAAATGGACTGCATAAAGTCAAAGGCCGAGCCACAAACGTGAATCTCGGCCAGACCATAAAACCAACAGATGAAGCATGTGTAAATTGGAGTCTCTTTCTCTCCCATATATGCACAGCATTTATATAGCGGGGACTGAGAGGATAGTTTGATATCGTATGTATAGAAATTGCTTTGTGACAAACATTTATTCAAGTGAAAAGTGGCAAAGGGTTCGCCCTTCGATAAGTCCAGCCATGCAAAGACGATGTGCACAAATTGCGAATACCCTAAATCAAATTTTTCAGCGAACTAATGTACATATGTGTGCATAGTGTGTGTGTGTGTGTGTGTGTGTGTACATCACATACAAATGCAAGCATTTATTGGGCTTGCGAACCAGCTAATTGCCAAACATAAATATTTTACAAGCTGTGATATTTTTGCTTATGCATTTTAGATTAATGAATTCTGATACATCTGAAAAACATGTGTAACTAAACAAAAGGCAGCTTAGTAAATACTGTTATTGATTTTGGAGATGAACAAGAAAAAAAAAAAACCGTACATTTTGCTGTTTTTCATGAATAAATAAAGCACATCTGCAGGTTGAATATCAAAATAATTTTACACACAGCTCAACACACATTTGAAAGCTAATTAATAAATAAATAAGATTGTCATGCTATGGAAATAGGAGATGAGCAGCAACAAATCTGCTGATTTGATAGTTCTCAAGAAAATCTCATAAAACATTTGCCCATTTTCAAGTAGCTTCAAAACTCGTCAGCATTAATGGCTTTCATGACTAAGCAATATTTGCAATAGTCAGCCTAAAAAGAGCATTTGAAGCCCACTTATTAAATTTCATTACTCTTTAGACGAACTGAACTTAACTTTTAACTTAACTTTTCCGATCGACTACTCTAGGGTTAAATGAGCCGTGGCTCCATAGTGAATTCTGAATTCTGAAGGCTGTCACCCTTTGCCAAATAAATATTCATATATATATTTTCCTATATATTTATAGAATACCTTGCTTGCACAACTCATTCGCTTTTGGCCAAAACTCACACGGCCGGGTCCAGAGCATGGAAGGCGACTATTCATGCATTTGTCGCAATGAGGAGATAACGTTTATGGCTGGTTGGCCAAGCCGTGTGCTGCCAACAAAGCAGACACAGACACACACACTCGCCATATTGAGTGTGTGTGTGTGTTGGACGAGGTGGAGTAGGGTGACCGAAACAGTGAGGCATTAGCATGTGTCTTGGGCCTGACAATGTCGAAAACTGTTTATGCTCCAACGCCTTCACTCTGTTTGCCATGTGCGTATACAATGGCCAAAGGCCGACTAAACCCCCCCCCTCCACCACCACGTAATCCCGTCGTATCCCGGGGCCCCGCCGCTACCACACATCATCTGTATGCCCCGATGCACAAGCGATTTGGGGCTCGACAGAGTCGCAATGTTATTTTCACATCACTTTGTTTGGGTGTTGGCTTAAACACGATATTTATTGGCTCACCACATGGATGTTGATGGCATACCCGGAACCCGGTCGCACTTTTCACAGTTGACATCTCAATGACGCTTTTTTACGCTTGCCAAGCAGACCCGTTGCAGCGCCCCAATTCCGACGCCCAGCGCCATGCCTCGGTCCACAGAGCCCCACACATAGGAATGCCAATTGACAAAAGCAACCGATTTTTTTTTCTTTTTCGTTTTTTTTTTTGAAAATATTTTTTGGCGCAACATTTTCGCATATATGTCCACATAGATGTATGCATGTATGTATGTAAATAGGAGTAGGTATTTGCAAATGGCTTCTGTGTCGCCATATTTGTATCTGACTCTGTTTTTCGGATGATGGATGCCATGCATGCAGATTGATGGACAACAAAACCAGCGGATGTACGGGCATCCACTACTATATTTGTGTATGTATATGTGTGTATCGCATTTATCATTTTCGTATACATATATGCAAGCATACATACATACATACATACATGCATGTATGTGGGGCACAGCAGCTGTCACATTGTGTAATGCAGTTTGTCAATCGTTTGACGCGCGTCGAAAATCTTTAATGCCAATCAGTTCAAATCAAGTTATCGATAAATATGTCCAAATAGTGGAAATCAATTCAACTATTACGATTATTGATTGGCTTATCAAGTGAAGCTATCGATAAATCAAATTTGTTATGTCCATTTGCAGATAGCCAGCTTAAATAGACCCACGGTGGATACGGCTAAGTAATGAACCTTGATAACTAACTAATCGATAGTTTTTCAAACGACAGCTATCGACAAGAATGTCTTCAAATACATATATAAATGTATATATATATATAGTGGAAAATTGCGTTAAAGTGTGGGATTTATGAGTTTCACGAATGCCAGTTTTGCGAACAAATTTATGATTTATTTTTATTATAAACCATTGTGCTTAGCTGATGACTGCTATAACTTTGAGGTCCACGGTAGATGTGAGCCCTCTGCCCAGACCGTCTATTCAGACGCATACCCATATGTTTCCCCACTCCAGATGCCCTCTTCCGTACATCATTCCTCTTGAATTTTTGTCAACTGCTTTTCACAGCATTTATGCGTTTGGCTCTTTAGTCATGGCTCGGAGAAGACGGCGATAAACATGTCACTCGTTGGCCTTTACATCTACTTCTGCTTTAGATTTGTTACTTTTGTTGTTGTTGTTGTTGTTGCTGTTGCTGCTCATTCACGGGAACAGAAACAGAATCTGTAGCCTAGTCAAAGAACTGGGTCTGCGGCTGGGAATCTGGGAATGGTATCGGAACTTAACAGACTAGACCAGACGCACGACCCGGTAACAGAAGTCACAGAACCACAGCACGAACTGCCTTCGTTGCTGATGAGTGTGTGTGTGTGTGTGTGTGTGGGGGGTGGTGGGGGGGGGGGGGTCAGTGAGTGATGGTGTGGATTGTTGGTGAGACCATATGGCGATGCTGATAATACAAACTCGCAGTTACTAACATAATACATACTTGTCATACTTGCACTCGCATATCATTTGATTTACGTTTTTGTGTCCCACTGGTGATATATGCGTTGGCACGCACCCTCCCTCCCCTTCCCAATCATTTTCTCGCAATCACCCTCAACGCTCGACCTTAGGCCATGCCCCCCTCTTGAGCAATGTTCATCATTCCTATTCACACTAAAAAAAAAATATTAAATGTACGAAAATTCACACACATTTTTTTTTTAATAAAGTTTTGTATTTATGACTTTTGAAATAGTCGATTGTAAATTGAAAATATTTTTTAAATTTTTTAAATATATGTAAAGATAAATATGCATCTGGTCTTCTTTTTTTTTGTACGTGCAGCTGCAGTGGCGTGGACTAAATGGCTGTGTATTCAAACATTTCAGTTTTGGGCTTGATGGCAGCCATAATTGAAAGCATAGCGCGCTCAGCAGGACTTGGGAATTTCAAACAAACATGGACACACACAATTACGTTCACACACACAAACACACACATATCGTCACACACACATAGCGACACACACACATAGCGACACACACACACACGCAAAGCGACATGTCAAGCCAGTCATTTTGAGTTTAAGTGGCAATAGGATTTGAATTCTGTATTTGGCCGCGAGGGGGGAAGGTGGCCGTGGGCTCCTAGCTAGTGCTATCGTGTCGAGAGCCAAGGCGTGCGTCATATACTCACTCGTATATATATATATATATATATATATATATATATATATATGTGTAGCTTCTTTTTTTTTTGGGTCTAAGGTCGGCGGCTTGCCGTCCCTTGACTTGTATTGGATTTGCTTGTTGATTGGTTTGCGTTGTCTTCTTCTTATCCATTGGTTTTTTGTCCGTTATTTTCTTCACTTCACTTCCTTGGCGTATTATGTTATTTGGAATGCGCTGATTATTCATGTCTTCGGCCCACACAATTCACTCCCCTTGCCGTCACTCGCAGTTTTCAATGACACTCGTTTTGGGCAGCTGGCGTTTAAGTGTAGTTTTTATTTTATTGCATATTTCTAGGATCCTGGCACATGACTATAATGGCCATGGATGTAATTTGTGCGTCAGCAACAGCAACAGCAATTGAGCAGCAAATTATGTAACTACATTTGAACACAACAACCACAACAACAACAACAACAACAACAACACAACACAAGGTCCAAATATAAATAAACCCATACTCATACAGTAATAGAGAAATACACAAATACAGAAATATAGAAATATATGTGTGTAGCGCTGTATTATCGTCAACAATGAATACAACTAGTTTTTATGTGTGTGTGTGTGTGTGTGTGTGTGTGTGTAATGCATGCACATTTTATTACATAGACAAGCTGTTGTTGCTTAAACAAAGCCAAAGCAAAGAATAACAAAAAGAACCACAAAAACAAAACTAAACAAGAAACTATGCTTTATTTTTATATTTAGTGTTGTTGAATATAAAACTCCCCTACAATTCAGTGTTTTAAATTTATTATTTTAATATAATATGTTAATGATGCTATGAATATTCTGAACTCAATTAACATAAAAACTGATGGAAAAAACTTATATAAAAACTTATTTGTGTAAAAAGTTTTTTTTTTGCTTATATTGCATATTTTTTAAAAAGGGTTTTTCATGCCGAAACTAAGCTATTATTAGCTACCATCATTGATACAATTTTATTCTTTTATTTTGTTCTAATAAATATATAAATTTTTTAATAATAAGTTATGTGAGCATTGTTTGAGCACTGATCCATGTGTGGCAAACAAATAATACAACCTTTTGCTATAGTGTAAGAAAAACAAGTGAAAAGAAAAACCAACTGGGTGCTCTGTGAAGCCCGCATATCTTTGCTGCTGCTGGGGGTGTGGCAGAATTGGCCTGTTGTGGCAGCAACAGCGACAGCAACAGCGACAGCAACAGCGACAACAGCTTGCATAAATTTGTATATTGACAGACTATGGAATGGAATAACTGCTAAGTTCCATACACTTTACCATTCCTATTCCCTTATTCCTATTCACAATCACATTCACATTCACATTCGCATTGGCATTCGTCATTCCGCTCGCCTTGTGTCTTTGTCAAATGTGTGAATAACTCTGCCTTCAATTTCGCTGGGCAACCGTTCCGTTTATATGAGTAGGAGGCAAAATTTCAACGCCCAAAAAGCAAAACCAATCCAAATCCCAGTCGCTGTATTTCTGTCGATTGCGGGCAATGATTTGTCATTATTTGCCATGTCAGAAGGGGGCGTCGAGAAGGGGCTGAGTAAGACAACAGTTAAACATGCACAACTCTAACACATATGCTCAAGTTGCTGCTTACCTGAAAGGTGCTGAAGCATCCACTTGAACAATTCTCTCTTTCACGTTATCTTAGCCAATTCATACAGCTGAACAGCAAATGTTGTCGCTTGGCTGATTTTCCCTTTGTATTTAAGCCCAAAATATATCTCTTATCGCAACTTCAAGCCGAAGGCCATTCGAAGGAATGATAAACATATTGCTTACTAAACTCAATTGCGCTTAAATATTTATAAAATGACTGTGAAAATCATTGATGTGAAAATTCGTTGTGAAACTTTATTAAAACTACACACCTCAAAATTGAAGAAGATTTGGAATATTTACACAAAATGTATGTAAAATGCAAAATTTAATATTAAATGGATTATTAAGATCATGAAAATATTTACATTTTGTTGAAGCCTTGCAAATATAAAAGATATTATATTAGTTTTTATTTTCTTTTGATATTTGAGAGTAAAATTAACTTTTATTCCGAATTGTATTCAATACATCTGACCGCAAAAAAATTATGCATGTCAAATACAAAGGCATTGGTTTTTTTTTATTTTTGCGGAATAGTTCTTAAATGCAAATGGGGTAGATTACCATATCAAACCGCATCGATATTGTAAGCCCAGCTAAAAGGCAAGTGAAAAATGCAAACAAGCCTTACAAATATTGTGATTTTATTTGGGCCCTTTACCTACAATTTGAAAAGCCAGCACGTTTAATTAATGCAAGCGTGAAACCTTATTTTGTATATATATATATATACATATTCATATATATATATATATATTTAACCTTTATCATGTGTATATTGAAAAATATAAGTAGTTTATATTTCATATGTCATTAAACTATTGTTGAAAACACAAAATAAATTAAGAACATTAAACGAGTTGAATTCAATCAAATCATTTTCTATATTGTTCAGGACGTGAAATCCTTTAATAACAGAATTAACATGAGGGTGAGGAAAAACATTGGCAAAACGATTTGGGTACGGCATAGTGGGACTATGGCCGACTATGATTTACCCTAAAGTTATTTAAATTTATGTATTATTTATTTATAGAATAATGTAGAGAAAAAATAAGAACCTCAAAATTAAGAATATTTTCTTGATTCAAAATCGAAAGACAAGTTCAAGTTTGTTGCACAGTGGCAAATCAAAAAATGCAATCAAATATATATACATATATATGCTTTGAGCTTAAGTCTAAATTAGTAACGTTAAAAACAAAAAATAATTTAAAATAAATTAATTACATTTAAAACAATAAGGAAGGGCTACCTTAGATGCGTGACCTTTAAATGTTGCCGTAATTTTAACTGGCATACCTCAATGAAATTTGTATGTATGTTGAGTGATATGCCATAGTTTACCATAATATATACCAAAATTAATAGTTCAATTTTATTGCATACACTAATATATTTCATTGCCAGTGTTTGAAGCTTAGCAATGCATTACAAGTTTTCCACAAAATTAAATTACAAGCTGCAAAGGTATACAAAAATACACATCAGTAATGCCGATTTATTTGAATATATATATATATATTCCATAATTTAAATGCTGGTTGAACGACGCCCATCCGGAATAGTTCGTTGCTCATTGCACATTGCCAGCATTTTAATCAATGTCGCACCGAGTGCGTGTAAATACATAATAATAAAAATAATTATATAAAAAAGATATAAATATACATATGTATATATATATATATATATATATATACATATATATATCTATATATATATATTTTAATGATATGTTAATGAACAATTTAATTTGGCGAGCTAGGTTAAAGCCATTACGCGTTGAAATGGCAGAAATTTCTAAATAAATAAATTACTTGCAGTGTTGCAAGCGTTGCGTAAATAAATAATGACAACTACTACTGAATACTCACTGGTTTCGTGGGGGGTTGCAGGCTACAAGGCTAACGCCTGGCCAGAAGTGTTGGCTGCCAATTCGGTTGGTGGCCATTGACGAGGCGTGCGCCCTTTGACAAAGTCTCGTTCGAGTGGCTTTTTTCCAGTGCTGTAAAACTAATTTTGTGCATCATAAAGTTTTATGACAAATATTACGGTATTTTTTTTTTGACACTGTGTCAAGCGAACATTCCAACCCACCCATCAAAACATATATACAAACACACTCAGCTCAACACGCACACCAACACACACACACACACACATTCCCACAAACACACACACACACACACACATATAAACAGAAGAACAAATACAAAATTTGCTGCTAAAGCGAATTTTTGTTTGCCACCAATGCCTTCCAGCACCAATCATATCTGTCTGTCTGCATGCTCATCTTTTGGTCTCTTTCAGTTTTTTTTATTTATTTTGTTTTTTTTTTTTTAAAAGCGCTTGTGCATGTGTGTTTGTGTACTTTAATAAAAAAGCAGTAAGCAGTGCAGATAAACTGAAGCGCAATCGAATGCGAGTCAAATAAAATCGAACAAACGGAATTGAACGATGCGAAATGCAAATAATAATAACGATAAGAATATGAGAAAATTAATAATTTTACGCGTTCAGTGGCAAAATCGGCTCATTAAATTTAATGCCAGAATTCGTATTGTCAAAATGGAAAGTACTTGAATTTGCATTAATCCAAACAATAATCATATCTAATTAAGTTACGTATCGATTGACTAACGCAGAGCAGCCACGTGGATAATGCGGGTTGACAGCTGAGGCGCAGCCAGAGGCACACTTAATGAACTTTTAATCCTAAGTGAGCTCTTGTTATTTATTATTATAGAAATTTAGATACGCCCAACATGTTGAATCTTAAAGTCATTGCGTTTACAGCTGGGAAAGTAGCAACTTTCACCAATTGAAAGTGATGAGCCAGTTAAAGTAGGGATTATTTTTATTCTGATTATGATTGATATTATTTAAGAAAACTCTGATTTACAGCTATACAACACGATGCTGACAAACACTTACACACAGCTCTTTTAAAGGCTAGCAAATATAAGTTATTTATATATTTATTTTACCACAATAGGGTTTTTTTTTTTGTCTAAATTTATTTTTAATGCTGTGGAAAATTATGTTTTGTTCCTTTTGTTCTTTGTCTTACTGCTGTTCAAATATCACAGAATAATAAATATTAATAAAGCATAAAATAGAACAAACACAATTAAGAGATAAAGAAAGAGAAATGAAATAACCGCAAAATGTTGCTATGCCGTTTACATTTCACCATTTTTTCGGTTTATTAAGCCTGTACGTGATGAGTGGCTGGGCGGACAGCTTGATTGCATGTTAAGTCTGGTATCAATGTCTATGGGAATTTAATTTAAGCTTCTTGAGGGTGTAGAGCCGTAAGGGAGGCGTAAACCTACCTATCCGAATACTTGCAATTGTCTTAATGGCTTCGCTAAAGTTTTAATGTCACATTTGCATCAGATCTCAAAACTTTACATTTCATTTAATTCAATTTTCTGTTTGCTTTGTTTTCCTCTTTTTATTCTTTCTTTTATTTATGTTGCGTATTTCCTTATCCACCAATTGCGAAGCAGACACGGAAAACTTACTGTAAATACTTCCGGCTGAATGAGGCATTTAATGAATAGCGCGAATAATTGCGAATATATATGAGTGTGATATTTCACTCGAATATCAACGTGTCTTTTTGTCTGTTTTTCATATTTTTGATGTTCGCATGCTTAATACATATGTATATATATGTATTTATTATTGTTTTTTTTTTTTTTTTTTTGTGTTTGCTTTGCGCGTTTCGCTTTTCGCTGGCATACATTATCCGATCTGCTTTCACTGCAGCTGTGCACGCGTTTTCTGCTTGTAAAAAGCGGATGAGCAAAAAGTTTTTGGGCGACAGGAAGCAACAGCAGCGCCAACGCTCGCAGCCGGCACAGTCAGCAGTCCCAATAAACAACGAGAGACAGGGATAAAGAGATAGTAAGAGACATCGAGAGACAGAGAGAGAGAGAGACAGGAAACTTTTGGCAAAAAAAAGGTACAGCGCCCAACCCGATTTGGGTGGTCGCCTTGAATGCGGTCGGTCAGTTGGCCAGTTTGTCTGTTGCGACGCTGCAATTCATGTCCGCTAATTAAATTGTAATTATGTATGTTAATGTATGTGTTTTTGTATTCGTGTGTGTTTTTCATATATATTTATATGCGAATACGTGTTTGTGTGTGTTTGTGTAACGTCTCTCGGCCACAAGCAATGGTCTTAATATAATGAAAGATTTCAATTATAAATGGTATTACATTTGCAATGTCCTTAGCTGTCAGCTTGTGTGTTAATATGAGAGTCTATATGTAAAAAAAATATATATATATATATACATATATTTATATATATTTATTTGCTTAAGTCATTTTTATTATGTGCTGTATTTCTTGATATCCAGTTTCGACTTGAGCTTAATAAGATGAAATTTTTTTTTGGTACGTGCCGAAATTTATGAAAAACATTTATTAAAATGAGCTCTTTTCTTTCATGGAAGCTCCTTGAATTTATTAAGCAGACGATTGCCGACCAAGTAAAAATTTGCTTCAAATATATTTTAGGTTCTTCGTGGTTCGAAATGAAATTATTAAAAAAAATAAAAGCATGACACCATTCTTTAAATAACGCCTTTGCTTCATAATTTAAACGATAGGAGAGACTTTTTCTCTATAATTATGAACTTTTGCCAGGTTAAGTGGCGATACGATTGCTATGTAAAATAAACGTATATTGCCTAACTTTCTACTTGGGCCAGCAAGTTACAAACTTAACAAACCCTAGGAAACTTATTGTTTTGGTAACAAACAAAACTGTAAAATACGATCCGAAGTTAAGATTCAAATTATATTCTGTGTAACAAGATACTTTATTCAATTAGGCTAGCCAATCAAGTTTAAATAATAAAATAAAAGAAGACATTCCAAACAATTTAGTCATAAAAAAAACGTTGTTGAAATGTGCCAGTAAAAAAATATATGTACAAATAATAATAAAAAAAAATAAAAGTTCTTTGGAGTCGAGGAGTCGAGGCACTTTGCTGCATTTAAAGAGTCAATCGAATTAGCTGCGACTGTAGTACACTTTTGCTATCTCTCTCTCTCTTTCGCTCTCTCGCTCTCTCTCTCTCTCTTTCTTGCTTTTTTCCTCTCTCTTTTTTCGTTTTCACTGGGTTTTTTCTGCTTTTAGCGAGTGCCGTTGAGCATCTGGCTTGGTGGCCGACGTGACCCGGCAATGCATTGTTAATGAATTCCTAGACTGAGATCCGGTTTGGCGGTTATCGTGCGAATTTTTGTTGAAATTTAATTAAACTACCGGAGCGTTGACGTGGAAATGTTGTGGTGCGCTGCTTAGACTTGCCGAGCACCACTTATAATTTAATGACGCTTAATAATTGATGCTGGTAGGCCGACTAAGGCGCCTTATTGAAAGCGCGCCCCAAAAAGTAGGCAATAAAACTTTTATGACACCAGAATGATCCACTTGACTTGACTAGATAAGAGCCCCAACACTGACAACGGGTTAAGGCAGTTAACTAACTTTAATGACCTGCCTGTCGTCGACCTGGCCAAAACGATGTGCTGCTTCTGCCAAGCTTTTAATGTTGCTCGTCAGTTATTCGCAGGAAACTCATAAACTTTTTCACTGACTTACTGCGCAAATTTATATTTTCTAAAACATTTTCTGATTGTTCCTTGAATTGTTTGGTGTAGGTGTTTTTCCTTCTTCTTTTTTCCATTTTTAATTGACTGATTGATTTAATTTATAATCAGTTAATTTTTAGAATTTACTTAATAAAAATCAAATAAATCGCCATCGTCAGTGCAAAAAGGTTGTCCTATTTTGCTGAACGAATTGGAGTGATCCGGCCATATTACATACATTAAAATAAGAAGTATTAAAATATCGGGTTCAACAAATTTTATTAAATAACAATTGATTAGTTTGGAAGCAAATTTAGTCCATGTCAGATTTAAAAAGATGCATCAAATGCGACATTAACTGTTGCAAAAGAACACATATAGTCTTTTCTGATGAGATACATTTAAATTTCGATGTTCCAAATTGTTAGCACGATATAAAGAAGTCTGACAGATTTTTTCCAACTCAAAGCTGTAAAGAATGTGCTGAATCGATACCAAATCGATTTATTGAATTTAGAAGCAAATCTGTAGGCTTGACACATTATAAACAAGTAATTATTATGCCATTTACTTAAGTTTTTTCATTTTAATTGCAATGCACTTGAACTTCAAAATTTTAAAATAAATAATTAAAGAACATAATAATTTCTGTTAATGTTACCAGTTTAATTTCGTTTTTTAACGTTATTTAAAATTGTATACGGAAATCATTGAAGTGCCTTTCATCGAGTTTATTTGACCTTGCCAGTGGCAACAGCAGTCAGTCAGTCAGTCAGCAAAAGTTAAGGGTTGCCCATACCTCGACCCCCCCCCCCCCCCACTCCCACCCACCAATTCACTTGCCAACACCACACCCGCATACGCACTAATGCTTCGCCCATCAAGTTGCCGGTAGCTCATTAAAAAAACATAGCCTGCCTGTAATTATGACGGGGTCTCTGCGTCTACATTATCGTGTGTACGGGTAAGTACAGGCCAGAAGTCTCAGACCGTAAACACAAGAGCCATACAACAGTCGACATTTGGTCTGTCTTTCTGTCTGTCTGTCTGTCTGTCTGTCTGTCACACGGGCGCAAATCTATGAACAGGCAGAGCCCAGAGGCATGCAACACTTCTTTACATTTGCTGGGGTCGCCTGAGCGTGCCACCTTGGGACAAATTGATGCCTTATGTGGCAAAATGCTCGGCTTTATTCTGGTTTGTAGCCAAGCTAAAAGCCATTTGCCAAATGTTATTTTTAAACATTATTTTTTTTTTTTGGGTTGGGCTTGAAGGCTTTACCTCAATTTAAAATAGCACAGATGCCTGTTTGAAGTTATTAGACATTTTTATGCAGCTGACTCAACCAACTCGGTAAATCAATGGAATTTGGTAAGAGGGTCAGCCAGCAACAGTCTGATTGCCGTAATAGTAGTTAATAATTAATATTCTGTGACTCTATCTGTAAAATTGTTAGACACTTACACATTTTGACACTGCCGGAGAAATGCTGGGGGCGTACGAAATGGGGGGCGGCAGGTGTGAGAGGGATCAGGTTTCTTGGTGTTTATTTTGCACAATATAGTTTCCAACCTTCGGACTTAATTATGAAAATCTCTTCTGTTTTTAATCTGTATGTAATTAAAAAATAACATACATTTCACGTGTGCTATTTTTAGCGCACAAATTTACCTCCTGAATCAGTTTTATTTATATTTTTGCATATAAGAAAAAATAACTTTTTAACGATTTCCGCTATAAATTCACACATATGCAATAAGCGCAAATATTTAATTAATCGCAAAAGAAATGCTAAAAATATGCAACTTATTTTTATTGTTTACAGCTTCAAAAATTCTGATGCAAGGCTGAAATTTCTTGGTGTGTTGCACATGCCAATTATAAAAACATATTCCGGATAGATAAGATTCTTACTAACACATGCAAACACCCAAAATATTTATTGTCTCTGGTCATTCTTTTTCGTACTTACTGTGGAATTTTTAAAATGATGTGCAGAAATACGGAGTTAAATTCTTTTGCTTTTATATTTAAATATTTTTAATGGATGCCACCAAAAGTGTCTCCATGGTGTCGAGAGTATTTGTGTGTGTTTGTGTGTGTGTGTGTGTGTGTGTATTTCTGTGCATATTATTTAATTTGGCGCAATGCTTTTGTTTTCATTTCGTTTATAATTAATTGCATTGCTTACGCCTGCCTGCGTCTCAGCTGCGGCATCCATTTCGTGATGTGATTATTGGATGAAATACTAAGCCCCACTCTCGCAAAAACCACCCACCACAACCCACCCTCACACACACACACACACACATCAGTCACACACTTCCAGGCATGCAAGGTTATGGTGATCAAAGTGTCATTTAATTAAATCACAAAAATGCACAGTACATTAAGATTCGCTGTTTTCGAGGAGGCTGTGCAACAGTTGGCTCTGTTTCTTCTGTATCTGTGTGTGTGTGTGTGTGTGTGTGTGTATGTGTGTGTCTGTGTGTGTGTGTGTGTGTGTAAATAGCTTAAAGCTTGTGCGTACAGTTGATACAATCGCTGACAGCATTGATTAAATGTCGCTTAAGCAAATCAGTAGAATCAACACGGCACCAGTCACAGTAGACATTAGACAGCAAGAAGCAGTCAAAGCTCTTCTAGCACCAACTAATGGTTAATGGTGATGACAATGATGATGATGATGATGATGATGATGATGATGATGATGAGGTAGCGGTGGATGGAGTTGCATACGTTCGCTTCGGTTGGCCATGCAATGCCTGGCTATGGTGGTGCTGCCATTTGCCCGCATGTGGCCACAGATCCCCAAATGCGAGCTGCGGGTGCATCGGAACGTGCCGTAAGCTTTATGTGGGAAGCATTCGGGCAAAGGAAACAGCAATAGTAATGACAACAGCGACAACCGCACAAAAGCAACAAATAAGCGTATACTGGTCGAGGCAGCTCGATTTTTGGATACCATGTGACAAAGCCTAGATATTTAAAAACATGCGTTGTTAAAAAAATAAGCTATATTTATCACAAATTGTGGGCTAATATGAGAGACAAATTTTCAAATCTCAAGATCTGTATTTCTACTATTGAGCTAGTGATACTATCTGGAGCATAAGGGGGGAACAGGGTATATGGAAACAACTGCAAAGCAATCGACTCGAAAGCAATTTGAGCGCATAGAATGTGGTACGATTGATAGAATAAAGGCACACACACACACACACACACATACACATACACACACACACACATATATATATTGACATACACAATTTGACACAGAGTGATTTATAATATGTACGCAGTATAAATAGAGGCACAGCTGTTGTTATTGATGTCACTCAATCTCAAAACTAGATTCAAATCCCTAGAAAAATTTATTGCAGAAAATAAAAAAACAAATAATAACAAAAAAAAATAGCTAACCCATTGTATTTTTAAGACTTTTGAAACTATTGTACTTAAAATTAAATTAATGCCTCTGAACATTAATTTGAGCAAAATGGTCGATTGCCTTTTAATTGGTAATGTGGGGCATTCGGAAGGGTACGGGGGGTAAACATCAAGGGTCTATTTAGTTGTTCATAAGTATTTTTTTATAGCTGCAGAAATTAGTGCAACCCGTTTGTAAGCACAGGTAAGATAACAATATAATTGGGCAAGTGATAAACAAGAGGCTATGCCCCAAGGGGTTCACCAAAATGGGGCCGATGCTGCTGCTGCTGCCTCTCACCCCCTTTAGTTTGTGTTAAGGTTAATTAACCGATAAATGTCTTGAGCCGTTGCCACTTTCCGCTGGCAAATTCCAGCTGCTGTTGCTGCAACAATATTTTAGGGATATGTTTATCATTTCCATGGTACACGCGATGGGTGGCCACATTCCCAGGAGTCAGATGCCGCACTAACCAAAGCCACCTATCCCATAACCCAACCAATCTCCTGGCTTTGTCACAGAATGTATTGGCAAACGCTCACAAGCGCAAATTTAATTAAAGTTGGCAGAACTCTCTTGACTCGAACGGTAAATTATGCAGCATGCCACACGCAGACAATGCGAGCTGAATTGCATGCCACCAGTACAAGGATAGATAGCTATGCATATGCAAGGGCAAACACAGGTGAAGGTGGCATCGAATAGACAAAAGCTGAGATGGATTGCTGCCACACAGCGAGAGCAATCAAAGGCCAACAACTGTTTGCCCCGCCAACTTCCCAAGGTATCAAATAACACAGCAAGACAAAACAAAGGCAAATCCATTCCTGGTAACACATCGTAGCAAAGCACTAAAATTTCGTCGTTTCCATCTATAGGCTGCCAGCTGCCAACTTCCAGTTGCCAGCTGCCAGTTTCCTATTGCCAATTGCCAGTTGCCAGTTGCCAGTTGCCAGCTTGCATTGTATATGAGTTTTGTACATTTCACCAGCCACTGAATAAGACTCGTATTCAAATGCTAAATGACAGGAATAACAAAAAACAGGACCAATAACAACATTGTTTCAGTGCAACCACAACAAATGCCAGCAAAGAAAGTATTGTCATTTTTTGCAATACATACACTAAAAAATAAAATATATTTCTTAAATATGTAAGTGTAAGTTTACATTAAAAAATTACAAATTTTAACAGTGCTTGGCGCGAAAAGTACACTAACAAAATCGCTCGGATTTGATCCATTTGAATCCCACAACTTACGGAGAAAAGAGGTTCTCCTGCACTATGCAGGAAAGGCTTAATATAGGAGGAGGCTGACTAACCCGAACCCATACCTCGAACAACGATTTACCCTCTTACTAAGATCAGGACTATAGGGCAAACCAATTCCGATGTTTAGGATATAGATCTTAGTACCCTGTATAATTATCAGTACCTGTGATGCTATTTCCAGTCGGCACACGCGGAGTCGTGCAGAGCATATTTTTGCCAATCAATATAACTATATAACTAAAGTTAATATATTATTAGTGCTTTACGATTTCGAATATTTAAATATTTTTAGCAGTTTTTAAATTCTTCTAATTTAAATTAAATATTTAAATATAAATATTTAAAGCTTCCTTCCCACTGAGCTATCAATTTTAGCCTGTTCTTTCAGCAAGTATTTTTTACCACATTTTTCTTAAGGAATAATTTATTTTCTACGTGTAGTTACTGGGACCAGTAAGGCTACCCAAAACACAAGTGCCATCCTCATGGTGCAGCTCACAATCACAATAGCTCCTCTTCCAGCTAGGAAGAGATTCTGCAATCCCTTTCACGATGCAAAATTGCATTGCAAGTTGATTTCAGTTTGTATAGCATTTGGGATTCTGCGCTGATAAAAATGAATGACTGCATCATCAATGTCAGCCATAGGATGTCAATCTAATAGCAGCTGCCAGTTGTGTCAGTGTGTGTGAGTGTGTGTGTGTGTGTGTGTGGGTATGAGCTGAAATCAATGCGCGTGGCAACCTGCAGCATGCCTGCATTGGTTATGTCAGTCGTGGATGGGGACGGGGCGGGGACGAAAGGCGACTCTTCCTCATTTGCAGCGTTTACGGTTAAAGTGGCAGGATGCGTTGGCTGATGCTGATGCTGATGCTGCTGCTGCAGGATGCAATGCCCTCACCCCAACCACGTAGTCCTTAAAGTCAACAAGTTGACCGTCCTTGGCTATATCCTGACTGGCTGCCTGACTGCCTGCAAATCAGATGCTTAGAGAATCACATTATGCTAATGCCGTGGCATTTTGTGAGTGCGTACGAGCAAGCACGTGCACATGTACATATATACCTATATATGTATATATATATATATATATATATATATGAGTGTGTGTGTGTGTGTGTGAGTTTGTTTTCACATCGTTGCCTCAGTTTCGCACAGCCAAAGTGCAGCATCCCCTGGCAAAAAGGCAGCTTGTAATTATACACATAAAGTAGTCCAGAGAGCTGCAAGCTTCAAATTTATTGGATCAAAGTAGAGTAGAGCAAGTGGTGCACAGACACCAAGCCCATCAACAGCACCACTCTAATAAAAGTAAAGCACATTGATGGTGCCAGCATGCAAACTGCCAGCTGTTTGGAGCAGTTTCCCTGATGAGACTTACAATGTAAATTGCTAAATAAATTTATTTGTTTGCTTTTGAAAATGAATTCATTCATTTGAGTTTGATTTTTCCTATTTAAATCTCATCGTCAATAACAATCTAAAATATGCATAAATAAATTGGAAACAAACTGAAAATAATTGCACACGTCCAAATGTCCAGGGAGACCTGTTTTAGGCCAACCTTGAGCGCAAAATGCTTTCAAAATTCAACTTTTGCCTATTATTGGCACAGACAATTTGCGTTGAAAATCTGAGAAAAGTTTGTTACGAATAAGTGTGAATAAATAAATGAAAATTCCAATTGTTTTACTTTATGAGCAGGTAAAGGTAATTCCCTTAATAGTTGAAAAGTTGTGTTTCCATTGTAAAATAAGCAAAATATTGTGGCCTGTGGGTATAAATTCTCTTGATTGGAAGGAAAATGATGAATTTTTGATACCACAATTCTGAATTTGGAAATAATATTGATGTGAGCATATTGTAAACATACCAGATTTAAATTAAGCTCTTTATCATAAAAAAAAAACAAATTTATATATATATATATATATATACATTATGTAATGCACTCAATAAAACTGTTAGCCTTCAGGAATGAATATGATGAATAGATGGTTTTGTCATCGATTGTTGTTTTTATCGATTTATGTGCAATCATTTAGACTGCCATTCAGACAACGTCTGGCCATCAATTTGTGGCCACAGACGCATTCGCATTCGCATTCGCATTTGGCAGTCCGCCATTTGGCAATTCCCCCGTGGAACTTTCATCGAAATTTCCTCGCACAGTTCAACACCCAATTTGAGGTCCCCGCCCGCGCCGAGCACACGTGGCGCAGATTCCAATGATAACGCGCCATGAAAATCTCATGCCATATAATCAGTGCCGCATTCAAGCAAATCTCCAGGTGGCCCCGGGGCCCCCCGCCCCCCTGGGCTCTCTCTCTCTCTTTCTAAATGTGTCGAAGCATCATCATCTAGGAGCAGCACGCAGCAAGCATCGGGTAGCCCCTTCCCGAAATATATATATCACCACCCAGGAACCCCAGTGTAAACGCATTACATATGCCAATTTATTCATTTTATTCATATTGTGCCATCAAATGCAATCCACTCCACTTCACTCCACTCCACTCCACTCCACAACTGCTCCACTCCGCTCCGCTCCGTTCCGTTTCGTTCCGCTACTGTTTATACCGCCAGTCTGGCATGGGGTTTTGTTTTGTTTATGTTGTTTTTATTGTTGTTGTTGTTTCTATTCTTATTTTTTTCGGTACGCGACTTCGTCAACATCTTCCGCTGCCATGTGCGAACTTTGGCCATTTGTTTTTCCCTTCACTTTGTTTGCTTGTTTGCTTGTTTGCC
Source organism: Drosophila demipolita (assembly GCA_035042405.1). Taxonomy (NCBI): domain Eukaryota; kingdom Metazoa; phylum Arthropoda; class Insecta; order Diptera; family Drosophilidae; genus Drosophila; species Drosophila demipolita. Next base: position 67,894 of record JAWNLI010000056.1, on the reverse strand, counting down.
AGCTTGTGTGTCGTTTGTTTGCATGTCTCTCCGTCCCTCCGCCCGTCTGCCCGGCTGCCCGTCTGCCAGTTTTCTGGTTTTGTGTGTTTGTCTTGCGTTTGACGGTTAGAGCCGCCCGCCAACGTAACTGAAACAAAAGCATCTCACCTCAACTCAAAGTAGCTGGCACACACACACACACACACTCGCACATATGCAAAAGGCCACCCAGGTGTGTCAATCATCAGCCCGAATGAGCAACTGTCGTTCTAGTTGCGGACATTTCTGTCAGCGTTTTTCAATTAAGAATGTTTTATGTTGCCACCCAAAGGGGAAATTAGCATTTATTGTTGTGCCAAAAACAAACACACACACACACAGACATGTACACAAGCGAATAGTTACATGAGAACTCGATTATTTTTTCAGTCAGTAACTGCTCGACTGCTTCTTCCGATGGCGTTGACGGCATCTTGAAATTGTTAAAAGCCGCGCGCCGGCAGCTTGCGGAAATGGAATTTTGCTTTTAAAACTGCCGCATGACCACCCACACACAGATACAGATACAGATACACACACACACACATAGAAACACCTACACCCGCACCCCGAAAAGTGCATAGAGAATTCAAAAAATGAAAAGACGTCAGCAGCAAAGCGCACTTTGAATTACAAATGTGGCTGGTAATCCACTTGCAACTGGCAACTCTGCCAAACTCAGGCTAACTATGGCAACTGGCAACTGGCAACTGGCAACTGGCAAACTAGCGACTGGCAATCTACGGACTCAATATGTTGTATGCATGACTACTGCCACGCCCATCATTTGCAAAAACATTGCGGTGCGTTGAATTGGGAGGGTCCTGCTAAATGTGCTAATTTAGAATGCGAACGCGAATGCGCTTTGAAAATGTTTGTCCAATTTAGTTGAGAAACATTTAAAACGAGCCTTGACAATCACGCACCGGTTGCCTTTGCGTGGCTCTGATACAGATTGGGACAACGTTCGGGAAGTGTAAGGGTATAGGGGTATGTGTGTAGGGGTGTAGGGGTGTAGGGGTGTTGCCCCCGACGTGACTACTATGCCAAAGTTTGTAGTCATCAACTAGATAGCGTTGAGCGTTGTTTAACAGCAGCACACAGCGAGAAAAATACAAAAGATATGCGAATACAAAAGAGAAACAAATTAGACAGAGACAGAGAGAGAGAGAGAGAGAGAGAGAGAGAGAGAGTGGGGAATGATAGCAATGTAAAATGTGTTGCAATTATTTGAAGTCAGTTACATATCTTAATTTGCAGATCGATAGGATTTATGTAAATTGAGATTGCCTTGTGCATATTTGAGGATGTTAATCTCATTACGTAAACCTTTATTTTATAGGCCGTATATACTAACTTAATCTTGCGTGAAATAAATCCATTGTTCATTTAGAAAACATGAAAAATGTATACAAAAAATATCTTAAATAAATATTTGACTTGAATACACTTGCCACATTTGCATAAATTGCATTATTACATATTGCATTATAGTAGTGAAAATATGGCTAAATCTATATTGATATACTTGGGAACTGAATTTGATGTCTTAAGTTGCACTAAAGTCAAATGCAGGCGACGCCTTTTTTTCCAGCATTTTTTTTTTTAAATGGAAACCTTTAAATACTTAATAAGTACGCAATAAGCAAAGAGCATTTCATCAATCAGTTTAAGTGGTCTGTGCAATAACATTAAGCAAATATTAAACTTAATAAATTGTTTGACTAAAGACTAGTTTCATTCTAAGCAGTTCGTTCAGTGCAGAGCGAACGAGTCTAAAACAAAGTTGACATTACGTTAATATTAATTGCAAGCCAACAAACAAGCGTCTATTCAAATGGCCCACAGCCAAAAACCAGGCAGTGCAAAAGGCTGGCAAACACATTGAGAAAAAGAGAGAGAGAGAGAGAGAGAGACAGATAGTCAGAGAGAGAGAGAGAGAGAGAGAGGAGAGAAGGGTAGACAATCAGCATGATGGAATTTACGCATTAAAGTTTTGCTGCAGAGATATTGTTTGGGCCATAATTTCAAAATAAATGCCGGCTATTGCAGAGCGTTAACAATTTTTTATATGCTCCTTGAACCAAGGCTTTTATAAACTGTAGAAAATGTTGAAAGTGTGAATTTTATTACACTGCTGTTGGCATTTGTTGGTGTTGTTGTTGTTGGTGTTGTTGTTCTTGTTCTTGTTGTTGTTGTTGTTGTTTTGATTGTTGCCTAGTTCTTTTGTTGTGCTAACTCATCTTAAAGTTTAATTAAATGTATTGTTTTTAGCCCACATGCATGTTTATTTAGCTTGTTGTGTGTGTGTGTGTGTGTCAGTGAGAATGTGTGTGTTTTTGTTAGTCTTTGCAGTGCTGCTTACGCTTCATTTGCCCCGGCATTAACCCACTCCTCCGGACTTATACCACATATACCAACGTAGACCAACATTCCGCAGCACTCACAGCCAAAGTTGTACAAACTTTTACGTTTTGTTCTACATGCTTGGCTCACACTTCTAGCCACATAGTTGGAAACAGCCAGAGCCAGACAGAAAAGAGGCCAAAACCAAACGGGGTTGTTCAGGAGTTGGGCGTCGGCCGGGGGGGGGGGGGGAGGACAGAAAGACGTAAAGTGTAAGACAGAGTGAATATGATGTGTGTGGTGCATGCATGTTTAGCAGCGAGTTTTATATCATTCACCATGCAATTGTGCGAATTGCATACAAAAGAGCCTTACAGTATCTCCAACATCCTTTCTCTCTCTCTCTCTCTCTCTCCCTTACCCCCCCCCCCTCTTTATCTTTTCTCAGTAGTTTCTCTGCATGTCCCATGGCACTGGCAAGATAGCCCGCTCCTGGTTCCATGCGCATTTTTAAGTCGCGCATCCTACGACGCTGGCATTCACAAGACTTTTGCCAAAGTTTTCTACTTTTTAATAAGAAAATTCTTTCTGCAATGCAATTCAGTCAGGGTATTTTCTCGGTTCCATTTAAGTGTATTCGTGCCCCGATCAGTGCTTAGTACTTATCTATTTGAGATTGTTGCGATGCAAGTTTTATTCTTTGCCTTTAACATGCAGAGAAAAGAATAAAGGATAATAAAAGAAATAAACATTTTTATGCATCTTCCTAGCTGTGTTTATAAACTATGTGTAATTTTATTTTTATTTCACAACTTTATATTTCCCCTTACTCACACGAATCTATTACTTGTTCGCTCTTTCTCTCTCTCTCTCTCTCTCTCTCTCTCTATCTATAGATTGATTTTATCTCAGACTATTGCAGGATATCTGTTAGTCTATCAGTATTAAATGCTTTCACTTAAGGCGAATCTTATTTAATATCCTACAAGTATGATCTCAGATGTACAACTCGCAAGCTATTTCCATTTGACGGGCATTTTTCTTTTGAATGGCCACTTTGAGCTGTTTTCTAAAACTGGCTCTTTACGGTCAAATCAAAAGATATTCGCATTTACCTGTTTTCATTCCACTTGACTGGCATTTTAATATCCAAGTCGTTAGAACAAGGACTGGACTATTTTCAAATAAAATTGGATTATCTTTCTGGTCGTTTGCTTTTTGCTCATTTATATATCTATGTGAAATTGTGGTAAAATTTTCGTAATTTCTATCTATTTAGTTCAGGTATATTTAGCTGACGGTCAGTGCTACCAATCTCATGAATTTTGTACGTAATTTTTGGCCTTTTTTTCGTAGATAGTCTTTGTTTGCTTCTCCTCCCTCCACTACAAGATCTGTTCTTATTTTTATATAACATATTGCTTTGTCGTAACGTTTTGAAGGAGACGTTTTCAATAAAAATAAATCAACATTTTCTCTTTCTTGATGGAACTTGGTAAACACTTACCCATTTCTTCTTCTTTTATAAGAGTATATAATCTCCGGCTATCTTAAGTTAGTTAAAGTTTCTTGATATTTTTTTAATTTTCTTTTCTTTTGGAAGTTTAAATGGATTTTGCTTCATTACGGCGTCAAACTAGCTTTTTTACTCCTTAACATCTGACAGCACTGTCTGCACCATCCAACATCTTTGCGCATTGTGTTTGAGCTATTGCCATGTCTATGGCATTTGCTGTTGCTGCTTTTTCTTCTTATTCATTTGGTTGTGTTAGTGATTTTGCTTCTGCACTTCATGGCCTTTTATGCGCCATCATTTCAGCCTGTCTAGCAGCAATCCACTTGAAGCCAGCCGCAATTTTTGTTCGCATTTTATCCTTTGCAGCAACCTCAGCCGCAGTCGCCGCAGCCGCCGCAACAGCCTCAACATCAACCTTAGCATCCTTAGCATCCCGACAGCGTTAGTCCCAGATCAGTTCCAGTCCCAGCCAGTGCCAGCCCAATTCCCATCAACATCAGCCCAACCACAACAAATTGCAAAAACATCTTCATGCGACTTACTTACGTATCTTTGCGGTGCTCTTCAAGCTGTCGACTATCTGCTGCCTGGTCGCTCCCAAATCCAGTAGCAAATGCTCCAGTTTTACTCGTGCTCCTGTTTCTCCTTCAGCTAAATGCCTCCTTTGGTTTGTTGTTTGCCCACTTAATGCCTATTTATTGCCCCTTTAATCCGTACGCCGGCATCCGAGCTTGAACTGAACAACTTATGCTCCCCAAAAACCGTAAGAACTTACCAAAGTGTTCTCGAATGTCTGTCAATTCAATAAATGTCCGCACACAATTACCTAATTGATATGGCATTACCTCCAGCTCTTGCTACCAAACTCAATTTGCATTAAAAATTCAATAGATCATTGTTGTATAACTATCCGATTCAAAAAATTATGAAGGCTCCTATTACTTTTTCTGTTGCACTCCGTCGGCTGTGCAACAGCAACAGCTGATGCCAATGATGATGCGGATGCACATAGAGAAATTCATTAATATGATGAGCATTGCTTAAGTTGCGCTAGCTGCTGTTGCATGAACAAAAAAGTCATTTTTGTCGACGACAGGCTACACAAAACCAATTTCAAATATTTAACCACTTCAAATTGCTCGTTTGCACTTACCAAAATATCTAAGCAGAATTGAAGAAAGCAAAGATTTGCTGCTTCTGCTGCTGCTGCCAGTTGCAGTTGCTTAGAAAGATGGCATAGATAGATAACATGAATATATACATGCCATATATATATATATATATATATATATATTTGTTTCACTGCTGCTAGTGGCATTATCAAAATTGTATAGTATGCCATCATTACTTGCATTTACTTGGGTTGCAAATTAAATTCCTATGTGTATCAAAGCTGCCTCCCATCAACGCTCTCAGCAGACATACACATACAAACTTACTATATACTCTATATAGTTGCAGTTCAATTCTTGTCTTATTACTTGACCAAATAGTCATTGAATTTTTTGTTACTTCATTTTTTTTTTCAAAAAAAAAATTGGGATGCTCCTGACCAAAAATGGCTCCAGCAGTAAACCAACGGCAAAATGGTTATTTCCTGCCGAGCTTAAAACATTATAAATTCAAAACTCAAAATAAGGTGGGTGTTGGGAGCAAGGCATCTATATTTAATTAAATAATTATTATATATATTTATATTATTTTAAAAACAAATATAGTTTATATTTTATCAAGCAGCACTATTATTATTCTGACCACAGCTGTATATATGTCCTACAAATATATGCTAATATATAAATATATAATATATATAAATAAATGTATTTATATAAGCGTCCAATAAAGCATGGTTTATTTAACAAGAACAACAGACAGTCATGCACACACACAGACACAACATAGTACCTTACAGCGTTCCATTGGCAACGACGGCATGTAAAATGACCCACTTTTGGTCTTTGTAATGAGCCACCAGTGCCCAACGCTGCAGTTGCTACTAAAAAAAGAATCAAAGAAATCAAATGGAAGAGTTGTCGCTGAGGAGCGGCTAAAAAGCACATGTACACACACACACACACACGCACGCACACACACACACACACTCACATGCACGCACACACACACACAGTAAGGTCTGAGCGAAGTTGCAACAGACGACTAGTTTCTCAAAGCGCTTCAAGTCGCGACTCAAGCTGCGAACTGCACTCAAAAAGAGCAGAAATTTGAAAAGCGCTCAAAAGTAGGCAACACTTTTTGCAGCCAAAGCTCGCCTCTGCTCATACAGACAATTTAAGCTCGCTCTCGCTCTTCCTCCATCTCTCTCTCGCTCTCCCGCTCTCGAGGGCCCTCTCTCCTACGCTCTGAGTGAGTCACTACTGTCCCAAGGCAAATAACTCAATCTGTGTGCGTAGGAGTCAAACTGCTTGGTGGTTGGAGTGCTTATGATGCCTTAACTTTTACTTTGGCGCGCTAAGCTAATGTCGCCTTCGTCTCGCTGCGACTGCTTTGACATGGCTTGACTGCGATTGGGATTGGGATATGGATAGGGCTTGGGCAAGGGACTAACGATAGGTAAGCTGTAGGTAGCGGAGGGATTGGCTGCCTGCCTCTCCATTTGGACTGATGTCTGTAGCGTGTGTGTGTGTGTGTGTGTGGCGGGCGTGTTTGTGTTCCTAAGTTCGCTTGCTGCTGTTGCTGCTTTTGCTGGTGTTAACAACTCAGCGTTAAAGTTTTACAGTAATGGCGCTTTGGGACAGAGCGACGACTGTCGGGCGCTGATGGACTGTCCTGTCCTAGAGTCATCCTTAAGTTTGCTTTCGCATTGGCTTTGGCGTTTGGCGTTAGGGTTGCGTTGCCACCAGCTTGCTGCTGATTGCGGTCCAAGCAGTGCCAGGCCATTAAGCGACGAGTGCGTATTACTTAACTGTAAACTTACCACTTGATTGTTGGCTTACACAGATAATATTTTTCCTTTCTTTTTTGTTATTTTTCTTGCAACAACATTTTTAAATGCAGTGCCTCCTCCGGCCACGCCTACCACTCTACGCGTAGACGTTATACTTACAAGGCATGCGCATATAAAAGTAGTAGAATAATTTTAATTGAAGTTACGAGAGACAAGCAATAAAGGGGAAAAAAAATAAAGCAACTAAATAGCATCCAAGCTGGGAGTCTGTGATTTGGTGTTGGTTCTGCCATTGGTATTTCTCACACTGTTGCAGTTTTGTCGTTCTTCTTTTTTTTTTTTATTAATATTATTAATATAATTTTTTTGATTCAATTTTTTATCCAGCGAAATAATTATAATTTTAAATCATTCTGTGAGCGCACAAACAAGTATGCAAATAAAAACGCAATATATTTTTGTTGGTATTTGTTTTTATACTCTTGTCGAAAGTTTTATATATTTGTCACCACATGTGCAACGCATTGGACGCACAGGCCATTCAAACTGACAACTTTTTATTAATTTAACCCAATTTCTCAAATTTTGATATAAGTTGAAATATTTTCATAAAAGCACTTTCATTTGGAAGCCAACGCCAGCTTTTGGGAACCCAAAAATTTTAAATAAAAATTTTATATTCATTATAAATTTATGAGGTGGCTGTACTTAAACATTAAATTTAAGAAAATTTCAATCACTAATTAAATGTATAAGCTGTATTAATTAAACTTATTTTTTTTAAACTAAATAATTTAAATGTTTTAAACAAACAATCATCTCTGCAGTTATTGCAGTGGTTGCAAAGAAGTAAATGCATTTAAAAGCTATTTATTTTCTGATCTTATAATCTATGTAAGAATTGCATTAAATATTATTTCAAACTATACGAGAAAGACCAATAAGAGTTTCTTACTATTAATTTAACAATAACGTTTTATCATATAATTTTACAAAGCAATTTGTAAGGGTATTCAAGAGTTGTGAATGCGATGATTTAACTTTTCTAACTTGTTATTTTAACTACTCGCAGAGTTGGGATTTTGCCTATCAGTGCTGTAGTTGTTCAAGATCTTGTTTTGTGATTTCATTTTTCAGTTTTGGGATGTGGTTTTTATTTCAAGCTTTTTATTGAAATAAATTATTCCATTAAATTGGCCTACAAAGTGGAACGAAGCCGTAAAACAAGCACTTCAAATGAAATTCGCATAGCAACCATTAAGTGCAGCAACACTAATACAAAAAAAAAAAAAAAAAATAGGTAAAAAAAAGTAATGAAAACAGAGCGAAACAGTACAGAACAGAAAGATAAATATACCAAAAAAAAAAAAAAAAAAAAATTTAAATAAAGTCAAAATTCCATAGGAAGCAAGGAGAACCAGTCAGAAGCTTACTTGACTCACAATGAATCTACCATTTCAAAGGCAAATGAATAGCAAGATAAACAAAAAGGGGAACTATGTAAAAAATGAACTCGATGAAACATTGATTTTTGTAAAGTGCATATCTATTCTGAAGAGTAAATTAAATTTCTCTGTTAGAAATTCAATTCATGGATTTCATCCATTGACGTATAGGCTAAAAAAAAGTCTGTAATACATTTCCTATATTGGTCAATAGATTGACTCATGAAAAACTTCCAAGTCAGGATACGAGTTTTTTAAAGTCTCTTCTTTAAAGTCAGACAACGTTAGTTAATAATAATAAATATTTAATTATTCTTGTAATAAACTTATTTTTTTTAGCTTAAAGATATCTAATATTCAATTATTAAATGTTACAATCTGTGATATCGATTTCACTGTTATAACTTATTTAATAAGTATGAAAACTAATGACACGCTTGCCACTTATCGACAGCATATTATCTGTGTAGGAAGGGCCTTTCCAATTAGTATCTTCCACAATCTGCCAATTTCCATTTCAATCAACACACTTCACTCGGCCCAACTGGACTCTGCCTGGCTCTGCTTTGACTTTCCGCTCAGGCTCAAGCTGGTTGTACTTTTGGATAGCCACTTGTATATATATATATATATATATATATACATATGTATGTTTGTATATAACTAACTAACTAGCTGGCCACATATGTGTGGAGTGTGTGAGTGAATGGGTGTGTGTGTGTGTGTGTGTGTGAATGTGTGTGGAGATATAGAGTGCTCTGCACACAAAGAGGGTAACTTTGAGTGTTGTTGGCTTTGTTTCTAGTTTTGACAGTCATTGTTGTTGTTGCTTGTTTACTTAAACTATTTACTCACTGTCCCGAGTGTGTGCTTGTGTGTGTGTGCTTGTGTGTGTGTGTGTTTGTATCTGCACATTGACAATGCTTGCATTTTTCTATTTGTCTGGCATTTGATGTCCATTGCACAAATTGATTGGAGTCATTGAAAACGCTTAAATTATCCCCAAACCCACTCAAAGCTCCAAATTCAACTTCAGCTGTATTAAATGGGCAAATGCCCCACACAGTGGCCCTTTTAGTTGGGTTAGTAAGACATAAATACAGCTAGCAATAACAGCAACTACAATCATATCACATCAATAGCAGCTACAGTTGCCACTCAACTGTCGCTTCCACATCCACTTTGAGGGCACCCAGTTGGTGGAGCGCTGCTCCTCGATGGGTGCTTGGCATTTATGGGTTTTGCCTGCTGCAAAAGTTTGTGCAGAAATTCGCTGAACTGAGCCAATGCAGCTCAGCTCAAAGGGCCGTTGTTCTGCTTTGCCTTACTCTCTGCTCCATCCGTGGCACTCTCGTCATTTTCACTGTGTGGCAAGCTGGTGTTGCAATTGTTGGCCGGATTTAGCACTGTTCGCTTTATGGGCCCACCATCTGTCCCAGCACAGGTTGCAGTCCGGATCCGGTCATGTAAGCAGCGCACGACAACAACAACCACAACAACAACAACAACAAAAACAACAATAACAGCAACACAGACGACAATGACACAGATGCGATAAAAATAATCGTAAGGGATGCATTTAAGTTGAAACGGATTTTCCTTTACGTCGCATTCGCCCCCATTGCGTCCTTCAACGATTTCGACTTTAACGTTGCAAACGTTACAAATTCCATATATTTGTTAATTATCATTGTATTTATATTTACTTAAAAATAAAATATATAAACGTACATTCAGCTGTAGTCCAAATAGAAACGGTTGCTCAAAAGAGCTTAAATATTTAACAAATTATGAACAATACCACACGAAAATGCATTCATTTGCATTTGGTTTTAAGTGTCTTAAAATAAATATAATAGCAAAATTTATATTTCACAATTTGTTTTGCGTTCCAATCTTTATTCTGAGCAACACTTTAAGCGTTGCAGAAATATTTATACTTACTAACTAAACTGAAAGTGTTCTTGCATTGCTAATATTTATATAATATTTAAGTGAAAAAGTTATATATGTTGTGGCAATTTATATAAATAAAAAAAAAGGCGCACAAATAAACTCAGGAAATATATCTCTAGATAGAGAACTGGATATAGTTGACAATATAATAAAAAGTATTACCAAAACTTTTGTTTAAGCTTCTATTTTGCTCAAGAGTACACTTTTAATAATGAAATATTAAATTAATCCTTTTTTAGTTTAATCTTGCTTTTAATTGCATGCAATTTAATTTATCTAGTCAGATTGCCATCTCTATTATGATTGTAAATAGGTTGCAAAGAATTCATGTCACCTGCACAATTCTCCTGAAATTGTTGCACAAAGATTTCTAAGCCGATTATCCTTCTTATTAGACAGAGAACTTAGAAGCTGAGCAAGAAAATACCCTCTCTATAGGGATAAATAATAAATATTAAATATTTGCACATCGATAATGAGATATATTGATAAGATAGACTTGACTGGTGCTTATAATTTATTGGGTTTGTTTGGTTTATATATATATATATTTATATATATATATATATTCTCACTTTGTAGTGCGCTTGTCTGACTAACTAACTAACTAATCAACTATCCCGGAGGCAATGTTATTATAATTCTTAGAGCAAGGCAAGCTTTTCCCACGTCCTCTATGAATTAAGTAGTAGAGGTTGGAGCATTTTTTTTTATAACATTTCCCCAAATTTAGCTTATCGTCTTTTTCCCTTATTCTGTCTGCCAAAAGTATTGGTTTTGCCCCATCCCTTTGGACTTGTTTATTTTTTTTTCCTCATGGCACTCATCGAAAGCGGACGTGAAAGTGAATAAATTCCAAATTAATTCAAAGATGTATAGAAGAAAAAAAAAATCCACCAATCGATTCCAATGGCAATTGATACTTGCCTTATCCGTCGCCAGCTCCGCACATTTGTTCAAGAAAATCTTTCACCAAATTACCTGCAGCTGACAAGGTTAACAGAGTGCAGGACACCTTCGATAATAAAGACTTTTACATATTTGATCGGCCACAGACGACGACTCAAGTGAATTATTCAATTAATTCACTTATTTAAAAAAAAGGAAACCCATAGTAGAAATTAAGAGTTGATTCTGAAAGTTTGCTTACGTTTTAATATCGAAGTTGCTTGCCAAAAGTTATCTGCAGACAATAAATAAATAAATAATGATTTATTGAAATAATAAAAAAAAAGGCCTGATTTCTTTTGAATAGTAGTAAAAACCGAGAAAACAGACGCAATCAGAGCGTGGAAGACTTCATCTCATACCAATTATGCTGAGAGAGAATTGAATTTGTATGCTTTAATGGATAAATCCAATTGGATTAGAACCATTTATTTAACTACATTTGTCTTATATTTGAGTTCGATTATTGTAATTGCTCAAGTGGCTGGTTTAAAATTGCATTTCATTAGTAAACATGTTAAAGTTATCAATTAAAATTTAGAGAGAAAATTAACTTGGCTGTTTACTAATACCAAATTGTGTAATCGCTTTGTGTGTGGGTGTGTGTGTGTGCTTTTATTCGAAAATCATTGTTTGCATCAATGTTTGCTTGTGGCAAAAGCATAGCTGTGTAAAATTCCTAACGGCAATTGCTTTCAACTTGTTTGCTGCTCAGCCATTTAAATATATTGCCACATTGTGAGACGAGCGCTAACAACAAAGAGGCGGAATGCTAATGCGGCAGGTGCTAAGGCTCTGCTCCTGCCATCTATTGACCCTATTACGGTTACACATTGTGGCATTTAAAGCTTAATCTATTTCCGTATTGAGATGGCTGAGGATTTGGGTTGTATTGAAAACGAAAGGAAAGTATCAAAAGTGCGGCCATTTCGGTGGCTATCTCAGATCTATGTGTATATCTTCATGGCGCATTTCGTGAACCTTGGGTCGCCTTTTGGCATTTTGTTTTGTTGCCTGAACTGAACTTTGCGGCAACTCGCATTATTATAACAACCGTATAATTATGTATTTATTTAGCTTTGCCAGCAGCGCAATGCATTGACAAACCCAGCCTGGCAAAAACTCGACAGCCAAAGGCCCAAAAAATAAAATGTATTTAATTTTTTTCTTTTTATTATTATAATTATAATTATTTTTGTTTTTTTTTTTTTATTGTTGAACAAAACGCTTATTATGGTTGCCGTAGTTTTTGAGAGAGAGAGAGAGCCACCAGCTCAGCCCAACCATACACTGGCCACGTGGCACGTGCTCTGTGCAATGGAATTTTTTGCGCTCTGCTTGCTTTGTGGATGCGAACGAAACTTTAACTGCAATGCGGCCGAGTACTGGAATTGTGGAAATGGCCAAATGGGTGCGTAGAATCCCTGCCGCCTGTATATAAATTTATATATATATATTTATATATATATATATATAGAAATATGGCTTGGCTATTAAATTTCCAGTTCAATGATTAACGAAATTTATGTTTCAGCTTATGTGTGTGTGTGTGTGTGTGTGTGTGTGTGCGTATGAGTGCGTGCCGCTGCCAAGGTGAGATTGCGACTTCGACTGCGGCAAACGTTAACGATGCCCCCAGCAATTGATGAGAGTGAGGCAAAAGCAATTGGAACCAGTTACCTACAGCCACATGCTGACTCCGACTCCTCCTCCTCCTCCAACTCAACCCCCGACTCCGAGTCATTGACGGCAAATGTGCTGCCTGTCGCAAGACGTGTCGGGGCTCATTAAATATGTAAGTCTTGTGCTGAGCAGCTGGTGGATGCTCGTGGCTTGGGTCGTTAGTATGTCGGGTTCTGTCCGCGTCCGGGTTTGTGTTTGGCTTTGGCTGCGGACGGCGTCTGGCATTCAATTATGGCGCATTTTGTTGCTCTCTAATCTGTTTGAAATATTGACCAAGCGCAAAATGGTGTCAGGCAGGCACCGAAAAGTAGGCAACGCTCCCAAAACGGGTCATATAGGATGGCAGGCAGCATGCTTAGGTATGCAAAATAATGAAGTTAAATTCGAATTAATTTGAAGTTGACGCACCCAAACACAACGTTCAACGTTCAACGTGCAACGTGCAACATGCAACGTGCAGCGTCCAAGCTTAAGACCCAGCACTAACATCAACGTCGACCTGCTGCTGCCAGGCACAAACGGCTCAATCTCAGCTGCAGCATTGAAGGAAGCCCTTGGCAATGGTAGAGTCCAACTTTCAACCAACTAACCAACTGGCCAACACTCTTTGGCACATTCATGGGAATCGGGAGCATCATGTGCCTTGTGCCTTGTGCCTTGTGCCTTGTGCCTTTGCCCAGTTCACTTACTCTGCTCAAATGGTAAAAAGAATTTTCTTGGCAGTTTCTTCTGTTCTATTTTTTTTACTGTTTCTTCTTTGCTTCACCATTTTGTTTTTATTGCTGCTGCATTGTGTGCAAAGAAAAACAATAAAAAAAAATTAAGTAAAATGTGCCAGGGACTTGATATTAAGCTAAAACCAACTTGAGCTTACTATATATATATGTGTATGTGTGTGTGTGAGTGTGTGTGTTGAGTGTGTGTTGTGTATGATCCTGGGTACATAAAATGCCGTTTTTCTATGTCAGTTGCATTTTTGTGTTACGCCTCGGTTACATTTTTGTGTGTATTTTGTATGTGTGTGAGTGTGTGTGTGTGTGAGGGAAGGGGTCGCGTTGCGGTTCGACCCTGTTCCTTCCCCCGCTCCGGCTCACGCTCCTACTCCGTTTGCTTGCAAGAGTCTCAGCACGATAGGAAAGCATTTTCAATTGTTTCCGTTTCGAGGTCATGACGAATGCATCCATTTCTCTTTATTTGCTGGCCATTGTGTGTGTGTGTTGTGTATGTGTGTGTGTGTGTGTGTGTGTGAGTCTTGGACCAAAGCAGCAACTGATGGCAATGAACTGTTGCCCCCATGTCACCTAACCAAAATCACCATCAACCATAAACCACTACAAGAAAAAATAAAATGTCATCCCCTCACCACCTCCCTCCACTTTCGACTCCCGCCCACACATTTTGCTTAAGCTGTGTGTCATTTTTACGTTTAATGTCGAAACCTCCACAAAAATGGCTTGACGATAACAAACGAAACAAAGACAACAACAATAACAACAAGTAAAAACAAAAATGTAATAAAAACAATAAGCAAAAAAAGCGTAAAGCAAGCTAAAGAAATATTATTTTTTGAGGATATCCAGTAGATACCCAGTACAAAACGTATCATTACAAATATCACAACAGCCTTAATTATTACTATAAATTATGATTGTTATTTACATTTGCACAATTATTCGCAAGCCAGATATTCCAAATTACTCAATCAATTACTAAAGCAAATATACAATATATTTATTATAAATTCTTTAATTAAGTATCAGTGAGCTTTAGACAAACGATTGAAAATATTCTGAACATGTGAATAAAGACCTTATAAGTATAAATATCAAAACCTAATTGGACTCCAATTCCGTGATTACCTGTGTAGTCTTTGTTTACAGGGTATCCAAAAAATACCTGGAAACCTGAGAAATCAAAGTCGACAAGCTTGTGCTCTATACTTTGTATAATAAATATATAAATATATTTAAATACGTGCATCAGTTGGCAAAATAATTGGCAACATTTTGAAGCATGAATTAAATGCATTAAATCTGATCAGTTACCAAATAGGGCAGCCCAATTATCACTCAGCCACCAGGAAATGCAACTCTGCAGCTAAAGTTCCAAAGCAGGCAGCTTTATTTTGGGCAAAAGGACAAAAGGTTCCCCACTTCGTCCTGAGTAGTGCGAAAGTTTGCTTGGAAATTTAATTGAAGATTGGATGAGTTCGATATGAAATGCAAGCTGAGCACCCAAACTGCAATGCTTAGTTGTCATTGCCGGTTGCCAGGCTGATGATGATGGGCCCCAGTAACGAAATCAGGCGACGGTTGCTGCCGTTGACTATTGCAAAGCGCTTTGACTTTGGCTTGGTTGCGGCTGGCTGCTGGCTGCTGGATAATGCTGCTGCTGCTGTTTTGCTGCTGGCAGTCGTAAAAAAATGTAGTTTATATTCAAAATAAATGAGGTTGACTTTACTTACGCGCTTATGCTTTTTATGCGCCCTGCAACAAATACGTGTAGCAACGGACAAAACAACAGCAAAAATCATTAATGTTGTTGCTGCTGCTTCTGTCGTTCACTGCAATCGAGCGGACGTACAAATCAAGAAATGCCAGAGGCATCGGCAGACGGCCGGTGGGGTGAAGGTGGATTGGGGAGGATTTAAGCTGCTATTACCGTTGTAATTGCGCGCACAGGTTTTGGATAAACGTAGCGTAAGTAAATGATTTATTTTTCTATATTTTTTCTTTCCTTTTTGTTTTATGCTGAACAATGATAATTATTTACAGTTTACTTTCAATGCAGAGTTGAAACATACTAAAGTCCCAACAAGTCAGCGGCTGTTGCTGCTATAGTTGTTGTTCTTGTTGTTCTTGTTGTTGTTGTTGTTGTAAGCAACACAGGCAAAACCAAAACTTTTGTTGTTTGGTTTTTGAATATTAATCGAATTAATACCGGACTAAAATGTGTAACGATTTGCGAGGTTGTGCCGCAAGGGTGGGGAGGCGTGAGTAACGGGTACTGTTTATTGTTATCGTTGTCGTAAGGGGTGTTTGGTGGGGTCTTTCTACTCGGCCAGTGGTCGGACACAATTGTTTGTGATTAAACCGAGCGTCGGAGGGGTCTGTTTAGTTTTTGCGGTGTGGCGGTCGATGTCGCCCATTAACGTTTCAATGGGACGCTGTTGTGGTTGTTGTTGTTGCTGTCGAAACTGCGGCTGCAACTATTCAGTTACTGTTACTCTTATTGTTGACGTCGCCGCTGCCATTGCCGCTTCTGTTGGCTGCGGTTCGAGGCGCCTGAAAGGATTGTGGCATTTGTGCCTCCATAATACAATTAGCAATGGTTGTTGTGTGGCTCGAGTGTTGGTGTTGGACCACACGAGTTGGGGGGAGGACAGCAATAAGCGCTGACCATGAGCTGCGAACACTGTTGTGGCTTTAGCATTATTGAATTGCGAATTGTGGGCGCGTTCCTCTGATACTGATGGATGATGGCTAAGTGGATAAGCTGGCAAACGGAAAAGGGGATTACCAAAAGAATCAAATCAATCATTCGGCTTGCATGAACTTCAAATGTAATTTGTATGTGTTTGCAAAATGCTAATCAACATTAACGGAGATAATCAGCATTTTCAGGGGCGTTCCTATCCACTGACCCCCAAAAGCCGTACTTGACATACATAAGTCAGTCGCACTGAGATCAATCAATTCAATCAAGTTCAAGTTGCGCATTAATCAATGGATCTATATGTAGCATGCCACTTATCAAATTAATTACAGTTGCACCATGCAAATAAGTACTTATTTCGCCCAAGAGCTTTACATATATATATACAAAGTTGAAACAGTAGTTTAACACCTTAATTATAATTTATAAGCAAATGGATTTGAATATATAAATATTTTGATTTAAATTTGCATTTAGTTCTTTATTTCAGCAACATAGTATTGATTATAATATTCTTTATTATAGTATTCTTGATTGTTGATTATAGTGTGGTAAAGAGATAGTTAAAGTATTTTGCGAAATATGAAATTAACAAATGAACAAAAGATACCAACTTTTCACAGATTTGGCAGAGTCTTAATAAGAGTTTCATTAGTAACCAAAAGTTATTTGAATGCTTGAGCGCTTGGCATAAGCGTAAATAACGAAAAATTAAAATATTTGTGAGTAGCTGAATATATGTATATATGCGAGAAACTTCTCCTTAAGCTTATGTTACACAATGTGTTTGTTTTATACAGATAATCGGGAGAGCAAAATTATTGATTATTATGAATGTGGCTGAATGTTATTTGAATAATTATGCGCCTGACATAAACATACAATAACATGAAACAAAAGTATTTATGTATTACAGATGAACTCACTATGATAAATGTGGTTACTTCATGACCAAAGCAAAGTTATTGAAGTGAAACTAAATACAAATAAGCCAACTTCACAAAGCCACACATAATATGTGCAAAAGTGAACATTATTTGAATGATTATTGCATAAACAGACAATAATAAAGTATTAAAACATGTCTGTAAATTAACTATTAATATACAGCTTTCAATTCGAAATTCATGTAATGGTAAAACAAATTTAAATGTTTTTTGATAAATACCAGACACTGTCTATGAGTTCTTCAATTTATCAAAATTTGTTTCTTGAGTAGAAACACGTTCGCGTTTAGCTTTGCCATTTCGATTCGTCCGTAATCCTCTTTTTGCCTAAAAAAGAAAATTTGTAAATGCGATGGATCACAATTGAATCTTAGAAATAGATAAGACTAAAATGCACACTAATTTAACCTGTTTGGGTTCCAAATCTGGCGCGTTATCATCAGAATCTGTCTCAAAATCGGTAGAGTACCATTTTTTTGATTTTATTTGATTTTTTACTTGTGGTCGGTTAGCTATATTTGCAGCTATTTGAATAACACTGTCATTCGAGTTTTCACCAACGATTGCCGTATTGAGTGGACTCACGGGAGTTACGGGTGCGATCTGTGACTCGATTGAATTGCTTGTCTCACGTCTGTTCAGGACTTTGGCGGTGCCGACTGGCTGATAAATATGTTTGCCAATTGAACTTATTCTATAGTTAAGCTCCGCAATAGTGGCCTACATAAAAAGAGCTGCAATTGTAACTGTGCATAAAATTAAATTATTGGTGGCAACTTACATCGCTAGTACTTTTTAGCTCGTCATATTTCTGTTGGGATGCGGCAATATCGGCATTCTTTAAATTGATCTCGTCCTGCAGAGCGGCCACATATAGCTGAAAATATTTATATTTTTTAGTCATTCCCAACAAATGTTGATTCTCAATTACCTCATTTTGTAGCTTGGCCTCCTGAAAGTCCTGTGTAATCGCGTTTTTTTCGCCAGACAAAGTGTTTGTTATATTCAAATGCTGTTCCTGCAGTTCATCGAATTGCTGCCTTAGTTGGCTCAGTTGACTTTCAGACTTCCTCAGCTCATTTAGAGCTGCTGCTTCTTTGAGCGCACTATTGCCTTTTATTTGGTCCTTTTCTTCTTGAAGTGCTCTGTTTTCGGCTTGATGACGCTCCTCATTTGTCTTCAAGTTCTGATTTTGCTTGATGAGCTCTTCAATTTGCAGATTTTGCTTCTGTATTTCTGCCTCTAGACGTTTCGTTTCGCTGGACGCGTGGTTTGAAATCTGCCGCTGCTCAACGTAACGCCTCTCATAGCCCATCAGCTCATTAACCTTCGACAGCAGAACAGTCTCACGAAGTACGCTCTGCTCCAGCTTTGCATGTGCCATTGACGACTCAGCTCGCAGCTGTGATTGGGCTGTCTGATTGGTGTAAGAAATTATGTATATATTGTGTCATATGTCTTTAATATCAGTCTATTTAGTGGTAGCTCAAATTATTGAGCTAATAATACATTTAAGCGTTACACACCTGTATTTGGCCTATAAGTTGTAGTCTCTCTTGTTCCATCGCCTTTTCCATTGCGATAAGCTCCGCCTGCAGTTGCGCATACTTCGTTTGTTCATCAATCAATTGGTTATCCTTTTCCTGCGCCGTAGTCTCGAATCGAGCAAGCAAATCCCGAAGATTCTCTCTCTAAAGAAAATGTCATAATTTGGCTGCTGTCTTTTAACGGTTTTATAGATTACCTCGCCTGACAAGTCCATGTTTTTCTTTTGCTGCGCAACTAGCTCGTCTTTTGTTCTGTTTAAAAATCCCTTAAGCTGGCTAAGCTTCTCATCATAGCCAGTTTCCAATGAGGAATACTTTGTATTGATTGCATTTAACTGCTGCTCCAGCTTATTATGGTTCTCTAAAATCTTGTTGTTCTGCGTTCTTAAGTCCATTCCTTGATTCTTCAAGTCATTAACGCTGAAATATAAAAATAAATACATTAAAATTAAATAGCAAATTTTATTTGAATTTAGTTACAGTTTTTTTAATTGGGAATTTTCCGTGTTTCTCTCAGCAATAATCAGATTGGTATTTTGTACTTTCTGATCATATTCTTTGAACTGCTTCGTCAGAGAGGCAAGGAATTCCTTCTGGTGCACCATATAACATTTGAGCACATTTTCAGAACTTATCGCATCAGTTGTTGCATTTGTCGGCGTCTCATTGTCATTTTTAGTTGATTGGCCGACATTTTGGATTTTATTTCGATTCTTCTTCTTGCTGGCGTCTTCAGCAATTGCGTATGGTTTCAATAATATTTGCGGGCTGTCCGCTTTGTAATTGTGCTTAGATTTCGGCATGATTGCAAAGCCAACTGATTAGAGTAGAGCTCGAGCAGTAATGTATTATTATATTAAAAGATTTTATTATTTATATATTCTGATTAGTTTGTTTCACAATTGGTAGAAAATAGCGCTGCATTGAACAAAATGCAACGATTACTGCAACTGTACAGCTCGATCGATTCTTTATTATTTTTGTGGCTGCCACTTAGTATTAATTGAGTTGAACAACATTTTTCGCAGGTGGCCAGATTATTCTTCTATGCAAGGATCTGGCAAGGTCTTTCGAAATTATAATTGGGAAAAGTTTTTATACATTTCGTATATATATATATATATATATATAAAACTTGGAAACTTTTCAAACAATTTAATATCAACAAACGATGAAAGTGAATATATACATATTAGATCGTGAAACTATATCAAACCGTTTACCGATTAAATTTTGATATTGGAATTGTATCGAAATCGAGATCGGAGCCCAAATTCGGTTATTTGGTTATGTCCAAACCAAGTTCGCGTTGTAAGATTGTCTGAACTTAAATAAACCAATTATGCATACAATTATGCCATCAATCAATAAATTAAGTTCAAGATCAATAAGATATAATCAATAATCAATAGACTTGGTCCAGCCTGCTTCAAATCATCATCAGCATAACCATCTACATAAACACTGACGGACATATACTTACACATACACATATGTATGAATTTTCAATCAGTTGACCTCGATGCTGTCTGAGCTGATTTTTTGCCATTGCCATTACCAACGTGTCGTGCTCGAATATTCAACCGAAAAAAAGTAAGTAAAATGAGAAACGCATACACAAAATCGAAAAACACCCAATCTGCGCCATTAGCCATATAACTACCTATAACTACATATAACCCTAAGCTGTAACCCAGTTTCAATTGAACGCATTTTCACATGCCAGTGCACCTATCAAGAACCCCCCCACGCCCTTCTAGCAACGACCCCTCTCCATGTCTATGTTCTTCCACTGTGCCGGTTTCTTTCCCGCCCCACGTTTAACGCGTCTCCTCAGCATCATCAATTGGCTTGCAATGTGTGACCGACATCGAGACTACACACAGAAAAAAAAATCGCCTTTAATTTTTGTTAAACGCTCTATTAGAAAGTTTTTCTATATTTTAATTATACTTACAAATTATGTAAATATTCAGAGACTCTTTTCTACAATTTTGCCAAGAATATAGCGATTTATTAGCAAAATTATTGATTACTATTAATGTGGCTGAATGTTATTTGAATAATTATGCGCCTGACATAAACATACAATAACATGAAACAAAAGTATTAAAACATGTTTGTAAATTAACTATTAATACACAGCTTTCAATTCGAAATTCATGTAATGGTAAAACAAATTTAAATATGTTTTATTTAGTCCTTTTCTTCTTTAAGTGCTCTGTTTTCGGCTTGATGACGCTCCTCATTTGTCTTCAAGTTCTGATTTTGCTTGATGAGCTCTTCAATTTGCAGATTTTGCTTCTGTATTTCTGCCTCTAGACGTTTCCTTTCGCTGAACGCGTGGATCGAAATCTGCCGCTGCGCAAGGTAAAGCCTCTGATAGCTCATCAGCTCATTAACCTGCGACCTCAGCAAAATCTGACGACGCACGCTCTGCTCCAGCTTTGCATGTGCGATTGGCAACTCAGCTCGCAGTTGTGATTGGGCTGTCTGATTGGTGTAAGAAATTATGTATATATTGTGTCATATGTCTTTAATATCAGTCTATTTAGTGGTAGCTCAAATTATTGAGCTAATAATACATTTAAGCGTTACACACCTGTATTTGGCCTATAAGTTGTAGTCTCTCTTGTTCCATGGCCTTTTCCATTGCGATAAGCTCCGCCTGCAGCTGCTCATACTTCGTTTGGTCATAAATCAATTGGTTATCCTTTTCCTGCGCCGTAGTCTCATTTAACTGTTGCTCCAGCTTATTATTATTCTCTAATATCTTGTTGTTCTGCGCTCTTAAGTCCATTCCTTGATTCTTCAAGTCATTAACGCTGAAATATAAAAATAAATACATTAAAATTAAATAGCAAATTTTATTTGAATTTAGTTACAGTTTTTTTAATTGGGAATTTTCCGTGTTTCTCTCAGCAATGATCAGATTGGTATTTTGTACTTTCTGATCATATTCTTTGAACTGCTTCGTCAGAGAGGCAAGGAATGCCTTCTGGTGCACCATATAACATTTGAGCACATTTTCAGAACTTATCGCATCAGTTGTTGCATTTGTCGGCGTCTCATTGTCATTTTTAGTTGATTGGCCGACATTTTGGATTTTATTTCGATTCTTCTTCTTGCTGGCGTCTTCAGCAATTGCGTATGGTTTCAATATTTGCGGGCTGTCCGCTTTGTAATTGTGCTTAGATTTCGGCATGATTGCAAAGCCAACTGATTAGAGTAGAGCTCGAGCAGTAATGTATTATTATATTAAAAGATTTTATTATTTATATATTCTGATTAGTTTGCTTTCACAATTGGTAGAAAATAGCGCTGCATTGAACAAAATGCAACGATTAGTGCAACTGTACAGCTCGATCGATTCTTTATTATTTTTGTGGCTGCCACTTAGTATTAATTGAGTTGAACAACATTTTTCGCAGGTGGCCAGATTAGTCTTCTATGCAAGGATCTGGCAAGGTCTTTCGAAATTATAATTGGGAAAAGTTTTTATACATTTGGTATATATATGTATATATATATATATAGATAAAACTTGGAAACTTTTCAAACAATTTAATATCAACAAACGATGAACGTGAATATATACATATTAGGTCGTGAAACTATATCAAACCGATTACCGATTAAATTTTGATATTGGAATTGTATCGAAATCGAGATCGGAGCCCAAATTCGGTTATTTGGTTATGTCCAAACCAAGTTCGCGTTGTAAGATTGTCTGAACTTAAATAAACCAAATTCATGTAATGGTAAAACAAATTTAAATATGTTTTATTTGGTCCTTTTCTTCTTTAAGTGCTCTGTTTTCGGCTTGATGACGATCCTCATTTGTCTTCAAGTTCTGATTTTGCTTGATGAGCTCTTCAATTTGCAGATTTTGCTTCTGTATTTCTGCCTCTAGACGTTTCCTTTCGCTGGACGCGTGGATCGACATCTGCCGCTGCTCAACGTAAAGCCTCTGATAGCTCATCAGCTCATTAACCTGCGACATCAGCAAAATCTCACGACGCACGCTCTGCTCCAGCTTTGTATGTTCGATTGACAACTTAGCTCGCAGCTGTGATTGGGCTGTCTGATTGGTGTAAGAAATTATGTATATATTGTGTCATATGTCTTTAATATCAGTCTATTTAGTGGTAGCTCAAATTATTGAGCTAATAATACATTTAAGCGTTACACACCTGTATTTGGCCTATAAGTTGTAGTCTCTCTTGTTCCATGCCCTTTACCATTGCGATAAGCTCCGCCTGCAGCTGCTCATACTTCGTTTGGTCATAAATCAATTGGTTATCCTTTTCCTGCGCCGTAGTCTCATTTAACTGTTGCTCCAGCTTATTATTATTCTCTAATATCTTGTTGTTCTGCGCTCTTAAGTCCATTCCTTGATTCTTCAAGTCATTAACGCTGAAATATAAAAATAAATACATTAAAATTAAATAGCAAATTTTATTTGAATTTAGTTACAGTTTTTTTAATTGGAAATTTTCCGTGTTTCTCTCAGCAATGATCAGATTGGTATTTTGTACTTTCTGATCATATTCTTTGAACTGCTTCGTCAGAGAGGCAAGGAATGCCATCTGGTGCACCATATAACATTTGAGCACATTTTCAGAACTTATCGCATCAGTTGTTGCATTTGTCGGCGTCTCATTGTCATTTTTAGTTGATTGGCCGACATTTTGGATTTTATTTCGATTCTTCTTCTTGCTGGCGTCTTCAGCAATTGCGTATGGTTTCAATAATATTTGCGGGCTGTCCGCTTTGTAATTGTGCTTAGATTTCGGCATGATTGCAAAGCCAACTGATTAGAGTAGAGCTCGAGCAGTAATGTATTATTATATTAAAAGATTTTATTATTTATATATTCTGATTAGTTTGCTTTCACAATTGGTAGAAAATAGCGCTGCATTGAACAAAATGCAACGATTACTGCAACTGTACAGCTCGATCGATTCTTTATTATTTTTGTGGCTGCCACTTAGTATTAATTGAGTTGAACAACATTTTTCGCAGGTGGCCAGATTAGTCTTCTATGCAAGGATCTGGCAAGGTCTTTCGAAATTATAATTGGGAAAAGTTTTTATACATTTGGTATATATATATATATATATATATATATAAAACTTGGAAACTTTTCAAACAATTTAATATCAATAAACGATGAACGTGAATATATACATATTAGGTCGTGAAACTATATCAAACCGATTACCGATTAAATTTTGATATTGGAATTGTATCGAAATTGAGATCGGATTATTTGGTTATGTCCAAACCAAGTTCGCATTGTAAGATTGTCTGAACTTAAATAAACCAATTATGCATACAATTATGCCATCAATCAATAAATTAAGTTCAAGATCAATAAGATATAATCAATAATCAATCAAAATGCCGCCGGACAAGTCCGAGGTGTGTATACCTAAGTGCATGTGTATATTTGTGTATTTGCTGTATCGCCGACAATCAATTAGTCGCAGCACAGCCAATAGACTTGGTCCTGCCTGCTTCAAATCATCATCAGCATAACCATCTACATAAACACTGACGGACATATACTTACACATACACATATGTATGAATTTTCAATCAGTTGACCTCGATGCTGTCTGAGCTGCTTTTTTGCCATTGCCATTACCAACGTGTCGTGCTCGAATATTCAACCGAAAAAAAGTAAGTAAAATGAGAAACGCATACACAAAATCGAAAAACACCCAATCTGCGCCATTAGCCATATAACTACCTATAACTACATATAACCCTAAGCTGTAACCCAGTTTCAATTGAACGCATTTTCACATGCCAGTGCACCTATCAAGAACCCCCCACGCCCTTCTAGCAACGACCCCTCTCCATGTCTATGTTCTTCCACTGTGCCGGTTTCTTTCCCGCCCCACGTTTAACGCGTCTCCTCAGCATCATCAATTGGCTTGCAATGTGTGACCGACATCGAGACTACACACAGAAAAAAAAATCGCCTTTAATTTTTGTTAAACGCTCTATTAGAAAGTTTTTCTATATTTTAATTATACTTACAAATTATGTAAATATTCAGAGACTCTTTTCTACAATTTTGCCAAGAATATAGCGATTTATTAGCAAAATTATTGATTACTATTAATGTGGCTGAATGTTATTTGAATAATTATGCGCCTGACATAAACATACAATAACATGAAACAAAAGTATTAAAACATGTTTGTAAATTAACTATTAATACACAGCTTTCAATTCGAAATTCATGTAATGGTAAAACAAATTTAAATATGTTTTATTTAGTCCTTTTCTTCTTTAAGTGCTCTGTTTTCGGCTTGATGACGCTCCTCATTTGTCTTCAAGTTCTGATTTTGCTTGATGAGCTCTTCAATTTGCAGATTTTGCTTCTGTATTTCTGCCTCTAGACGTTTCCTTTCGCTGAACGCGTGGATCGAAATCTGCCGCTGCGCAAGGTAAAGCCTCTGATAGCTCATCAGCTCATTAACCTGCGACCTCAGCAAAATCTGACGACGCACGCTCTGCTCCAGCTTTGCATGTGCGATTGGTAACTCAGCTCGCAGTTGTGATTGGGCTGTCTGATTGGTGTAAGAAATTATGTATATATTGTGTCATATGTCTTTAATATCAGTCTATTTAGTGGTAGCTCAAATTATTGAGCTAATAATACATTTAAGCGTTACACACCTGTATTTGGCCTATAAGTTGTAGTCTCTCTTGTTCCATGGCCTTTTCCATTGCGATAAGCTCCGCCTGCAGCTGCTCATACTTCGTTTGGTCATAAATCAATTGGTTATCCTTTTCCTGCGCCGTAGTCTCATTTAACTGTTGCTCCAGCTTATTATTATTCTCTAATATCTTGTTGTTCTGCGCTCTTAAGTCCATTCCTTGATTCTTCAAGTCATTAACGCTGAAATATAAAAATAAATACATTAAAATTAAATAGCAAATTTTATTTGAATTTAGTTACAGTTTTTTTAATTGGGAATTTTCCGTGTTTCTCTCAGCAATGATCAGATTGGTATTTTGTACTTTCTGATCATATTCTTTGAACTGCTTCGTCAGAGAGGCAAGGAATGCCTTCTGGTGCACCATATAACATTTGAGCACATTTTCAGAACTTATCGCATCAGTTGTTGCATTTGTCGGCGTCTCATTGTCATTTTTAGTTGATTGGCCGACATTTTGGATTTTATTTCGATTCTTCTTCTTGCTGGCGTCTTCAGCAATTGCGTATGGTTTCAATATTTGCGGGCTGTCCGCTTTGTAATTGTGCTTAGATTTCGGCATGATTGCAAAGCCAACTGATTAGAGTAGAGCTCGAGCAGTAATGTATTATTATATTAAAAGATTTTATTATTTATATATTCTGATTAGTTTGCTTTCACAATTGGTAGAAAATAGCGCTGCATTGAACAAAATGCAACGATTAGTGCAACTGTACAGCTCGATCGATTCGTTATTATTTTTGTGGCTGCCACTTAGTATTAATTGAGTTGAACAACATTTTTCGCAGGTGGCCAGATTAGTCTTCTATGCAAGGATCTGGCAAGGTCTTTCGAAATTATAATTGGGAAAAGTTTTTATACATTTGGTATATATATGTATATATATATATATAGATAAAACTTGGAAACTTTTCAAACAATTTAATATCAACAAACGATGAACGTGAATATATACATATTAGGTCGTGAAACTATATCAAACCGATTACCGATTAAATTTTGATATTGGAATTGTATCGAAATCGAGATCGGAGCCCAAATTCGGTTATTTGGTTATGTCCAAACCAAGTTCGCGTTGTAAGATTGTCTGAACTTAAATAAACCAAATTCATGTACTGGTAAAACAAATTTAAATATGTTTTATTTGGTCCTTTTCTTCTTTAAGTGCTCTGTTTTCGGCTTGATGACGATCCTCATTTGTCTTCAAGTTCTGATTTTGCTTGATGAGCTCTTCAATTTGCAGATTTTGCTTCTGTATTTCTGCCTCTAGACGTTTCCTTTCGCTGAACGCGTGGATCGAAATCTGCCGCTGCTCAACGTAAAGCCTCTGATAGCTCATCAGCTCATTAACCTGCGACATCAGCAAAATCTCACGACGCACGCTCTGCTCCAGCTTTGTATGTTCGATTGACAACTTAGCTCGCAGCTGTGATTGGGCTGTCTGATTGGTGTAAGAAATTATGTATATATTGTGTCATATGTCTTTAATATCAGTCTATTTAGTGGTAGCTCAAATTATTGAGCTAATAATACATTTAAGCGTTACACACCTGTATTTGGCCTATAAGTTGTAGTCTCTCTTGTTCCATGGCCTTTACCATTGCGATAAGCTCCGCCTGCAGCTGCGCATACTTCGTTTGTTCATCAATCAATTGGTTATCCTTTTCCTGCGCCGTAGTCTCATTTAACTGTTGCTCCAGCTTATTATTATTCTCTAATATCTTGTTGTTCTGCGCTCTTAAGTCCATTCCTTGATTCTTCAAGTCATTAACGCTGAAATATAAAAATAAATACATTAAAATTAAATAGCAAATTTTATTTGAATTTAGTTACAGTTTTTTTAATTGGAAATTTTCCGTGTTTCTCTCAGCAATGATCAGATTGGTATTTTGTACTTTCTGATCATATTCTTTGAACTGCTTCGTCAGAGAGGCAAGGAATGCCATCTGGTGCACCATATAACATTTGAGCACATTTTCAGAACTTATCGCATCAGTTGTTGCATTTGTCGGCGTCTCATTGTCATTTTTAGTTGATTGGCCGACATTTTGGATTTTATTTCGATTCTTCTTCTTGCTGGCGTCTTCAGCAATTGCGTATGGTTTCAATAATATTTGCGGGCTGTCCGCTTTGTAATTGTGCTTAGATTTCGGCATGATTGCAAAGTCAACTGATTAGAGTAGAGCTCGAGCAGTAATGTATTATTATATTAAAAGATTTTATTATTTATATATTCTGATTAGTTTGCTTTCACAATTGGTAGAAAATAGCGCTGCATTGAACAAAATGCAACGATTACTGCAACTGTACAGCTCGATCGATTCTTTATTATTTTTGTGGCTGCCACTTAGTATTAATTGAGTTGAACAACATTTTTCGCAGGTGGCCAGATTAGTCTTCTATGCAAGGATCTGGCAAAGTCTTTCGAAATTATAATTGGGAAAAGTTTTTATACATTTGGTATATATATATATATATATATATATATAAAACTTGGAAACTTTTCAAACAATTTAATATCAATAAACGATGAACGTGAATATATACATATTAGGTCGTGAAACTATATCAAACCGATTACCGATTAAATTTTGATATTGGAATTGTACCGAAATTGAGATCGGATTATTTGGTTATGTCCAAACCAAGTTCGCATTGTAAGATTGTCTGAACTTAAATAAACCAATTATGCATACAATTATGCCATCAATCAATAAATTAAGTTCAAGATCAATAAGATATAATCAATAATCAATCAAAATGCCGCCGGACAAGTCCGAGGTGTGTATACCTAAGTGCATGTGTATATTTGTGTATTTGCTGTATCGCCGACAATCAATTAGTCGCAGCACAGCCAATAGACTTGGTCCTGCCTGCTTCAAATCATCATCAGCATAACCATCTACATAAACACTGACGGACATATACTTACACATACACATATGTATGAATTTTCAATCAGTTGACCTCGATGCTGTCTGAGCTGCTTTTTTGCCATTGCCATTACCAACGTGTCGTGCTCGAATATTCAACCGAAAAAAAGTAAGTAAAATGAGAAACGCATACACAAAATCGAAAAACACCCAATCTGCGCCATTAGCCATATAACTACCTATAACTACATATAACCCTAAGCTGTAACCCAGTTTCAATTGAACGCATTTTCACATGCCAGTGCACCTATCAAGAACCCCCCACGCCCTTCTAGCAACGACCCCTCTCCATGTCTATGTTCTTCCACTGTGCCGGTTTCTTTCCCGCCCCACGTTTAACGCGTCTCCTCAGCATCATCAATTGGCTTGCAATGTGTGACCGACATCGAGACTACACACAGAAAAAAAAATCGCCTTTAATTTTTGTTAAACGCTCTATTAGAAAGTTTTTCTATATTTTAATTATACTTACAAATTATGTAAATATTCAGAGACTCTTTTCTACAATTTTGCCAAGAATATAGCGATTTATTAATTTTATTTTAAGAACAATATTTATAATATTACAAATGCAAACCTCACATATAAGCGAATAAAACTAAACTTTAAATATTTACATAAACCTTATGTCGAAAATGTTTGAGACGTCTAAAAACTCGAATGTTTTGGATTTTGGAAATATTCTTTCTAAATACCATTTATAACAAAAGTAAGCCGATTTACGAACTTTTATGAGTGTAGTCAGCCAAAATACTCCCATTTTTAGAGCTTGGGTTTAGGATTGTTGGTTTCTTTTTTTTTTTTGCCCATTTGGTATGTGATTGGTGACATCGGGTGGGTGGGTGTGTGTGTATGTGTATATGTGTGTGTGTGAGTGACTGTGAGAGATCGTTCTGCTTTATGCCTATTTGGCTTATTATTTTTGTGGCCGGCCGACCAAAGCAATAACCGAACTAAATTGAAATCAAACCCTGTCACACACACACACACATACACGCACGCACATAATGCATATTTATACACACACACACACATGAATACGTGCACACTGTGCTTTTTACAGCGGCAACTTTAATTGCTAAGGTCTGTGCACCAATCACAAAATGCGCTGCCAAAAGCGCCATCAAATCGCGCGGAAACGCGCACTCTTCAAAATCATCAACACTTTCAACGAAGAAGCGTCGCACGAGTGAGTGTATATATATATATATATATGTGTGTGTGTGTGTGGCTGGGGAATTGACTACAAAGTTCAGTGTTAAGTGCAGCGCTACTGCGTTAACAAATGTACCCCAGCAGCAAACTAGTTACTAGTTACTGAATGCATTCCGCATGCATAAATTGCAATTAATTACCTAGTAATTAATTATCTTCTTTTTTTTATCGAGCTATGCAATTTATTTAATATATTTTTATGCACGATATTCCAACAAATCATTCAATGGGCATATATATGGTATATATGTATTTATATATATATAACTACATTACAAACATATATATTATTAATTTTTCTGGTATCTGGCGTACATCCAAATAGTATATATGGTATATGGAATAGTACAGGATTCGATTGTTTACGAACCCTCACACAAGGTTAGTCAGCTCGTAAAGCGCATACAAATATTTTGGCAACGGCTTATGGAAAAGTAATGTGGATTGTGGCATGGCTTCGATGCTATATCGCCTACAAAGTATGCGAATTACGAATTGAATTCGTAATGGGGTCTTCTTGCTGCTGTGTTCTCTTGTGTAAGCGTGTGTGTAAGTGTGTGTGTGTGTAGGTGTGATGTGTCTGCTGCACTTTGTCAAAGTGTTTTGCCCATTTGCAAGCTGAGCGAACTCGGCAGCGTCGACGCCCTGATTTTTATGCCGTTCTGTTTCTGTTTGATGTTGACTGAGTCGAGGAAATGACTGCTGCACTCCCTTGGCTCTTCTACATCCCTTCTGTGTGTGCATATCAGTGTGTCTGTGGGCGTGGCACTCTTACACAAGTTTGTTTGCCGTTTGCTGTTTGTTTCTGCCTTCTACTGCAACATTATTGCCAGAAATGCACACGCAGCAGCAGCGGCAGCAGCAGCAGCAGCAACAGCACCAGCAGCAGCAACAACAACAACAACATAAAGATAAATGTTGACAGCTTGTGAAAATATGAGCAGCATTTTGCTGCTGCCAGCCAAATGTGTTGAAAAATTGAAAAATATTTCGCCATCGATGCACTTAAATATGGTCCAAAGTCCGGAGTCCGCACACAAGGTAAACGCACAACAAAAAAAAAACATTTAACAAAAAAAAAAAACATAAACACACAAATCGCTGGCAAAATGCAAAACACCAAGCACAACAGAACTAACGGTAAACTAACACAACGCTGCAGCAAATGGAAGAAGCTGCAAAACATGGAGGAGAAGAAGAAGAAGACGAACGCTGTGCAGAGACGAACGCGCTGTGTATTCGTTGCCAAAAGGTTTTTGGCGGCGCGCCAGATTATAACAAAAACAGCAACAAGCAGAACAACAACAAGCAGAACAACAACAACAGCAACAACAACAACACTAACAATAGCATGCGCTTGAGCCTGCGTCCTGTGAATTTCAACTGGCAGCGCTTACACTCAGTTATATATTTTTTAAAATTTTTTCTTCACGTTTTTTTGAATTTCTTTCATTGCTGTTTTTTTTCTCTTTATTTTGTTTGTTTGATTTTTTTTTATTGTTTGGTTGCGGGCGGGCTTTTATTTTGATTAACTGAGAAGCGGCAGGCAATTGGCACAATTGAAGGCAACTTCTTGGTGCTGCTGAGTCCTTTGTTCGAGGCACTGTTGATTTAGGATAACGCCAGCCAGCTGCCAAAAGGTTAACGTTAACGAATTTATATTAAGACCGCCAACAAAATACCCAAATAAAAAAATCAAACGAGGAGACAAAATGCGAATTAGGTGACGGCCTATGTTGGGGCAAAATGGCAAAGAAAATAAAAAAAAAGATGAGCAGCTTCAAACTTGCTTGTCGGCCATTTACCCGGCGCGGCAACAAAGAGATAACAGAAATCTGCACACAGCCCCCTAACTCGAAAACCACATTGAAATGTATATAGTAAGTGCAAAAACGTAAACGTGCACACGCACACACACACACACACACACACACACACACACACACACACACACACACTCGTTCGCACACAATCAAGTATTCATACTTTATGTGGAACACAAAAGGCAACAACTTGTTAACTTTGCTTTTTATTTTAGGGACCGTCTAAGTTGAGGCAGCTTCGACTGCAAAATTTAGCATTGGATTTTTCTTGGATTTTATAATATACACTTTGGCAGAGAGCGTGCTACTTTTTTAATGAATTGTGTAACGCATTGCTGAAGGCATCTCAGAACACATAATATGTAATATGTACAATCACATTTAGTCTGAACTTTAAAAGTTAAAAGCCATAAATCATAAAATCTGTTTATTTTTATTTAAATTTGTCCCATTTCCATGGTTTTGCATATCTGATTTTTTTATTTTCTTTTATTCAAAAATATATTCCTATCACATATTCTATTTTTATTTTTTATTGAGTCTTTCGTAATCGTAATCAATTTTATTCATTTGTAAATTAAACCAATTTTAATTTTGCAGCGAAATGTTTCGAATATTATATGTATATATATATGTATAATTTTATTAATTAAAATGTGAATATTTGAATTTGTGACGCACTTCACAACTGTATTCACTCTTCGGCGTTTTGCATTTTATTGTTGTTGTTTATTTTGTTTTACGGAGCAGCTGTTGCGGCATATAAACAAATGCGAAAGCTTCGGCCTGCCTCTGCCTCAGCCTCTGCCACAGCGTGTGCCCCGTCTCCATATTCTGTTTCTGGCACGTCTGGCCAGGGCGGCGCCTATCGAGCCGGGGGGTCATAAAATTGGCGTCGCCACCGCGTGATTAGGAGCCGCGACGCGTTTCATTTGACTTGCCCCTAAAGCGTACACGCAACATACACTCAACATACATACATACATACATACATGGATACATACATATTTACATTTGTAGATAAATATGCCGAGAGTTCACATAATATACGAGTCGAAGTTGCGTAAATTGTTGAGCCTGGGCGCCAAGATGAGAGGCATCCCTAAAAGCCCATCTCTTGAGCTAGTCATTTATTTATGCGAATCGATATATATATATATTTATATATATATACTTTTCCATAATCTAATAAACGATTCCTGCATTCACAATGCATTTAAAATTGGTAGTCTCTTCTTGACCGACTTGCCAAAACCTAGCAACAAATGTTATTAAAACCGTTTTTGTATTTAAACAAATAGAAAATATTTAATATACAATTGCTAATTGTTTACAAACGTGAATTTATTTCAGAAGCAGGCATCTATGGCAATTGTGAACAAATTTATTATTATAGTTCGCCAATTTGCAAATGACTGCCTCGACAAATGAAATTAGATTAAAGCGCCGCTTTCAATTTGGTAAATTATTTGTCTGCACGTATATATAAAATTTACTAAGCTGATTTTTGTATTTAAAAAAAAATCAATTCTATCCAAATCTAATTCAGAATCAACTAAAAATGCACACAGTGTCCATAAAGTTGCCTCGATTTAATATTTATTAATCTGAATCTTTCAGCTAAATACATAATTTTCTCCAGATATATTATTTAACGTGTGGTACATTTTTTATAAGCCATTTAATAAAATATGCTTAAGATGTGTTTTTCAAAGGATGTTCAATTTTATTGAGCATATTTTAAGAAGTGACAAATTAAAT
Source organism: Drosophila demipolita (assembly GCA_035042405.1). Taxonomy (NCBI): domain Eukaryota; kingdom Metazoa; phylum Arthropoda; class Insecta; order Diptera; family Drosophilidae; genus Drosophila; species Drosophila demipolita. The sequence goes on along the minus strand of JAWNLI010000056.1, from coordinate 34,682 downwards.
TGTCTACTGTATAATTACCCAATTAAAAAAAAAAACAATAAAAAAAAAATGCTCAACAACAGTGAAAGTCAAATGAATCAATATCAGCCAAGCAAGCCACAAATTAAATTTGTTCTAATTTGGGTTTTTATTTTATTTGTATTTTACAAATGCAACTTTGAAATAAACAAGCAACTTTTAAAATCAAATGTCAAATCGAAATGTGAACTTTTTGCTTTGATGTTAAATTTGCCAGCAAATTGCTAACGTCATGTATTTATCAAATCTGGATGCGAATTGTTGTTATTTATATATATATATATATAATGATATAATAATACAGTTATTCATGATTTTTGGCCTTTGAAATTGAAACGTTTTATTCATGCAACGGTTGCTGGCAGCTCTGATTGGCACTCCTCCGGCTTCATTTGTTGCCGTGGCTGGTTTTGTTGTTGTTATTGTTGTTGTTGTTATTGTTGTTGTTGTTGTTGTTGTCGCAATTGCCGTAAGTTCTTTTTATTAAAGTATTCAAGTATTAAAAGAAAACTCGGAGCTCAGAAACGGCTTAACGGCTTCCGGATAATGCCATGTTTCGCTAATAGGGTGCAGTCGGTGTGTAAATTGATAGATTGGATGAGGAGGAGGAGGAGGAGGAGGAGGCAAATTGGTGGCTAGCTGGGAGCTGACTGGTGCTGCCATGGCGACGATTATGATTATGGCTTACAATAAAGGTCCAGATTTTGTACTAAATACGAGTTGAAATCTGTTGAAAACTGAGCTTTATTAATAGCCAAGTCTCAGTCTGACTTGTTAAAGAGTAACAAACTACGAGTTACCCTCTACAGAATAAACCACATTAGCAGTTTACCCAAATTAACACTCTTTTTTTCATATATTGTTAAGTCTCCATTTTTTTTGTAGTCGAAATCTCCACTAAGATCGCTCATTTCTCGATCTGAAATATTATTGTTGGATTTCATTCGAAGCTTCCTCATCTTGTTAGCTGAAGTAGATTGACTGACTTGGCTTAAGACCGGCTGTAAATGAATAATGATGGCAAATAGGATTACTCCTTCCGCCTGGTGCATCGAACTGCTTAGCTGGATGAGTAAGCCTCTCGGTGCATTTTGGATGAGCACAGGGTAACCGCTGTATAATAATCACAGCCAAGCAAATAACTAATTGCCACATTTTTGTCTCAACTTCTTCGCTTGCCTGCTGCGGCTGCTACTGTTGCAGCTGCTGCTGATGCTGCTTCTCCTGCTGCTGCTCCGGCCCCTTTCTGGATTCCAGTCTCTGTGGCCTGTTGTTCCTGCTCTTCCGATGTCATGTGCACAAATTGCTGCTTATTAATGTCAGAAATTTCTAATTGCAACGCTGCATGCAAATTGTTTGCCGCATCTCAAAGGCAAAGTTGGACCTATCCACCCCTCCTCCCCCCTTCCAGTCCCACGACAACGTGCAATCCACAACACATCACTCACTCCCCTTGCCTCAAAATGCCCCCCCTGACTGAAGATTCTAACCCGACTATGAAATATTTGCACTAATTTGAACAATAAATTTTGATTATTTGTGTGGTGTTGAGCAATGCGTGTGTATGCGTCTCTGTTTGTGGTTGTGTGTGGTTGTGTGTAGTTGTTTCTGTGTGTGTGTAATTGATTTGGCTGGCAGGCCTTATCGCGACAACTAGTACCAAAATTTCAACTTAAAGCACATTGAGAAGAAGACTGCAAATGAGAACTGAACCCAAACTTTTGAAGAGTCTTTTAAAATGAAGCGACCCAAACCCAAATGACAGAAATATTTATAATCAAAGAAAAAATTTGCATATTTTGCACATTTTTTGTCCAGCAAAATAAGAGTTATGAGCCCAGAGCCCTGAGCCATAGTCCCATAAAAAAAGGATGCTGCACAAGGATGTTTGTGGTGTAAGCAGAAAAGGAGCCAAAGTTGTGAATGAAAGCAGATTTATTACATTTCCATGGCTCAATTGAAGACAATTAAAAGCCCAATTTAACGGGGCCAATTCTCCCGTGAATATTTGTACCTGTAAATATACAAATATACACAACACAATACACACACACACATACACATAGAGCGCATCGTATCTTTCTATCTGTTGTGTGTGTGTGTGTGTGTGTGCAAGTGGGCGTGTGTGCATATAAAATATGGGAAAAAGTATAAAGCCCCATAACAGTGAAAGGAGCGCAAATAGCCAGAATAAAATGAGATAAATAAATAACAAAAAACAAAAATAGTAATAATAATAAAAGGGAGTTGCAGCCAGCAAACGAGTGAAACAACGAGAACCCAATTTTGTGGCTGTTGCCAATGTAAAAAGACAATGTGAACTGATGCTGGCGCCACCGAGCATCATCGAGTCACAATGGAGCCCCAAAATGTGGCAGCAACAATAGCAACAGCGGCAGCAGCAGACCGACTTATGTGGCAGCCAGCTACAATGGCGAGAAGTGCGAGCCAAGTTTGTATAATATTTACAAATATCCCATGGATTCGGCAAAAAAAAAACGTGATATGCTCAATAGGCCACATGCTGAATGCGAAAAAATCACACAAGCACACAGACACACACCCACACACACACACACACACACTCGAAATTGTCATCATATCAAACGCTTTGCATCATTTTGCATTGATAAAAGATTATGACAAGTGGGTAAGGATTTTGCGCATTGCGTATTGTGAATAAATATACAAAGATATGTACATACAAATAAATATATATATATATGTATGTATGTTGATGCAGAAAAGTAATTCGAATTCAATACACTAAGTAAGACGATCAACAATCGCTTGAAATTGATTCGGAATTTCAATTAACATCTGGCATAAGTAAATAATCGCAATCAAAGTGTTCAAAATTGCAGCAGCTTAAAAAAGTGATGGATAAGGGGTGGAAGAGACTGACCGAGAGGTGATTAGCATTAGTTAACAGTTTTGGGATTTTGAAAAAAATATATATAAAACAGAAATTGCATTTTATTATGATATTTACAGTGCTGTCAGATGGTCAAAATAGAGCACTCATGCAAAAAAAAAAAAAAAAAATCACAAATAATCACTAATTATATGCTTATATTAGCCTGAAAGCAAGATTAATTTCTGTTAAATTGAAATTAACTAAAATTAAAAAATGCATTAAATTTGAAGCTTAAAAATACAATTGAAAATTATTTCGAAGTATTTCAGTTTTGCAGGTTAGAAAGCTCAGTGCTAATTCAAACGTATCCCCAACAAGCATATCGATGCTTAAAATCCCCGCCTAATTGCTCAGTGAATGCCCATTCTCCATTGTGACTTGGAATTGTGAATTGTAATTGTGAATGGGGATTTGTGATTTTTGCTGCATATGCTCCGACTGCATTCCACCTGCTAACTCAATATTTTGTATATTGGCTTTGACTGTCGCTTCACATCGACATCATTCACATACACACGCACATACTCATACACATACACATACACATTCCCATATGCACATGCACATGCACATGCATATGCACATTCACATCGAAGTCTGCACACCCCCCGCAACAGCAAAAGCTCGACGTGTGTTTTCCCGTACTTTTGCTTTGCCTTTCCCTTTTGTCCTGTTCTTTGGGCATGTTATTGCAAATGTTGTTGTTGTTGTTCGCTGCTTCAGTTATACGGTTGATACGCTTATTGTTGTTGTTGTGCTATTTTCATTGTTGCTCGCTTACATACATTTAACAATCTTTGAGTTTGGGCACATTTTACTATCTCTTTTCCACTCTGCTTTCTGCACTCTTCTCGTTTTTTGGTTTTTGGTTTTTGGTTTGCCTTTTTTCGTTCAGCGTTCATCGTTCATCGTTCAACGTTCAACGTTCATCGTTCAACGTTCAACGTTCATCGTTTAACGTTGGTCGTCGGTCGCCGGTCGTCGGTCGTCGGTCGTCGGTCGTCCCTATACCCTTGCCAAGCGTATTAAACTTCTGTCACGAACTGGGCAGCATATTGAATGGGGCATTATTGGTCCCATAAATCATGGTAAGTACGGCACATAGATGGAGTCTTGATTATGAGCTTGAGTCGGCTTTTTAACTAACCACATTGACTTCGCTGTGCAGCTTTCTTCTTGATTATTTTTTGGTTTTAAATATATAAATATAATATTCATTTTAACGTAGTTTAGCATGTAAATAAATACATTGATATCGCATTTATTCATGATTTAAGAATTATAGATTACACTAAAGCTGATCGATTTTGCTTGGCTTCGGATTAGTTTTCTAATTAATTTCCTTGTAAAATGTAAGAAAAAAAATTATACTGGACAATCAAAGTTGCTTCATTTACAATTGACTTTGTTGGTTATTTGGTAAATCCATCAATTTGTAAGCCAAAATCTATTTTTTTATTATATGCAGAGCATTTTGAAGAGTGTTTTGAGTTCGACTACTGCCTGCCAGCGGTTTCATCTTGTTATTTGCTAGCTTCTGTTTGCTCTGTTAGCTGTCAGAAGGTAAAAATTCCAATAAATAATTGAAATCGTTGCTTGTTTTATTTCATTTTTATTTTTTGTTGTTGTTTTTATTTCAATTTTCCCTTCTGTCGGTTTGGCACGTTTTGGCGGCTACAATTTTATTATTTCATTTTGTATTTTGTATTTTGAAGATATATTTTTTGTCTAGCAAAGCGTACGCTTTTCGAATCCGACGCGTTTGCCATGTGAATTACTGTGGGCAAAGGGTCCACATTCCCTTTTCAAGCTGCATTTAAATTGCTGACTGCTCATTTTTGTCAGAATGCAACCGCAGAAATATAATGAAAATTACAATGTGGCAATCAAAATTGTATTTTATTGTTAGTCTTTTTTGTAGCTGCTCCATTACAAACAACAACAACAACAACAACGACAACCAACGTTTTGGAAAATGCCACCGTCCACACCGCCCGCAACGCCCGCCCATTGTTAAGGCGCATAGTTGCCAACTGCTAACGGTAAATGCGTTCATGTTTTGTTAATTACGTAAAACGAAAAACGAGAAAAAAAAAACAAAATACATCGCAATCCAACATTGGTCAACAACGGCAGCTGCAACAACATTAACAAGCAAGACAAGGTCGTTGGGTTGGTGGGGGGGGGGGGCATCAGGGCAGGGAGAGGGATAGTAACATTTGCAGAGACTCGTTGCCTACTTTGTGGCGGTGGCAAGCACCTGTAGCTGACAGCTACAAACTGTGACTTATCTGCCTGTCGAGAACTGCTCCGCACTTGACACTTGGCACTGACTCAAAACGTAAACCGTTAACTGTAAACCGTAAACTGTAAACAGGAAACTGTAAACTGCAGTCTATTAAAATAGAAAGCAAGTTTTGAGCATAAAATGCAAATATTCAAATTAAAAGTGGAAATAAATGAATGAATAATATGAAATGAAATATGAATGATGGCGAAAATGGAAAACGCTTTTCCCAATGAAAGGGAAAATAATTACAACTAATTTTAAATTGGAATGGCTAAAATTGTTTGTCCCTTACAATATATCTTTCAAAATAAATTTTGGGAAAAGCTTACAACCAATAATTTGATAGTTAAATTTTAAGATGAATTTTTTGGTTTTTGCCTCATTTGACCGTTCTCATTTGAATTATCAAAGAGGTAATTATACTTTGGCCGGCATTTTGTCTGTCTGATGAATAATTTGTATTATTATTGGCCAATTGCTTCAATTTTATATTCAAAGTGTATTTAATATGAACATTTGACAGGAAATGTGTAATACATAATGCACAATGCTTCGCTCGATAGTAAATCGATGAAAAGAGCTGAATCGCCGCTGCTCAAAGAAGGCCCCCCCCCCTCGCAAAAATGCTACGTCAATAAATATTTTTGACCCCAAAATGTGTTCAAATGGGGCGACAGCGTTTTTAGTGCATAACTTGCAATTGCACTGATAAATCGGATGTGGAATCAGCGAAAGCAATGCCAAAGACCAACCGAAAGACCCACAGCAAAATCCACAGCACAGAAATATCATCAGCAGAAGCAGTTGTCGTTGATTTATGATGGCATCCGTAAAAGTTTTCAACCAAAACTTGCAGTTTAGCGCCTGGCCAAGGACAAAGGACGAACTGCAAATGTTGTCTTGTCCAAGTTGCTTCTACAGAATCGCTAATGCTAAAATGCGATTGTGTTTCGTCTTATGGAATGGCAACAGCTTCAGCTTGTGGACGAGGAGTAGGAGTAGGAGGAGGGAGAAGTGCTGAAAGCTGAAAGCAGTCTCAATATACTTGTGCCAGTTATCCGATTTCCACTGGCGAGGCGATGCCAGGCGAGGCGATGCCAGCCGAGACGATTCCCACTGCCAACGCAGCTTACAAATATCAATTAGGGATACTAAACAAGTCAACAAATTCAAGGAAATATCCAAGGAGCAGTTTCCTTTAAAGAGCTTGTTAAAATGTGCCACTTCTTTTGTCTTGGATATCTGGGAAAACGAATCGATGTAAAAAGAGAGAATGGGTGAGAGAGAGATAGAGAGAGAGAGAGAGAGTGAGATTGAGAATAGCTTAAAAAATAGTTAAGCAGTAAATTGATATTTAGTATTTCAGATAAAAGTTTCATAGTTTTCAATTTAATATTGAATTCACAATTTAATTGTTATATTAAAATGGAAATAGTTTTTTTTTTTTATAATTTATATTTGACTTGAGCTCAAATATCCCAGCAGAACCTAAATAAAAACAATTATTTTTATAGATTTTTCATCAACTTTTGAGTTTTGTTTTTTTTTTTCAAAGTTGAAGTAGTTTTCCATCGTTAAATGTAGCTTAAAGTCAAAATAAATTTATGATTCTCTACAAATTCAGCGAAGAATATTTCAATATCGATTAGATAAAAGCAGCAAACAAAATTATACAACTTTTTAATTAATTGTACGCACTTCGAATTGAACTTAATTTCAACTTTAAATTAAAACTTGAATTATTTGAACATTGATATTTGCGCTGTGCATCAATTGAGAAAAGGTACGAAAATATCAAATTATGTCTTTAAGCCATTATAAGTTGGAGGAGCTCATAATCTGACACACTCACACACACACGCACATACACACACACATAACTATTGGTATTGATGTAAAAAATTAAACAAATTCGACATTTTAGTATCACCATCGATTTCTAAATGATATTCCGCACATGACCAAACTACGAATCCCAAACTACGAATCCCAGCTGCGAATTCAGCAAATCTCCAGCCTAAACGGATCAGCACATAACGCGCTGTCTTCACGTATCCGCCAGCAGCGTTGACAGTGTCGATACCGTCTCGTCAGTCTATTTCAGATTTCAGATTTCAGTTATTTAGCCATCTTTGCCTGTCTGAGGCACCACTCAAAATCAAATGAGGCACACGACCGCAAAAGTAAACGCTGTCGATTTTTGTGTGTGTGTGTGTGTGTGTGTGTACTGCCTGTGTTGCAGCGAGCAAAGAGAATCTACATCGCCAGCTCCCTTTTGGAGCAGCTCAACCTTTAAATTTACACATTACGCCCCCAGAGGCGTCCCTATAGTTTATTCCGTGTGTGTGTGTGTGTGTCTCTCTATCTCTCTGTGTGTGTGTGTGTGTGTGTGTAGGCTTCACCAGAGCCGACCCTGAGCCTTAAGTTGAATGTACTGCCATTGGAGCATCACTCGCTGTAGTCCCTTCACACCGCCAGCATTCAAAATCCGAGACGTTCAGATTGTTGTAGCTGCAACCGTTGCCCACATCCCATTTCTGGCCACTGGCTGGGAGCGTGTAGCATGGAGCGGGAGATGGAGTGTGGGGGTGTGGAGTGTGGGGGGTTTGGCTATTGTTTCTGTTCATGTTCCTGTTTCACTTGTTTCTCTCTCTCTTCCCAGTCTGTGGCGTTGTTCCTCCTTTTTATTCTTCGCATGGCTGCGTTTTGGGTTGCAGCTGCTGCGATTTCTGCTCGCTTTTGGACGCTCTCAAATTAATTGGCTTTCCGGTTGTGGGGCCTGCGTCTCCGTCCGTTTCACAACTCATTTCCTCGTTTTGTCAAAATTTCATTTGTTTTTCTCTACCCCACTACCACTCTACCCCCTCCCTTCCTCCCTCTCTCTCTCTCTCTCTCCGACTTTCTTTCTATTTATCACACTTTTCGACAAATTTCATTTTGTGCGCAATCAAACATTGTTAATGGATTTGACCAAGCCAAGTTCCGTTTTTTTCGATCATCATCATCATCAGCACCATTGTTATCGTCATCACAATTTATTTATTTCAGCATAATTAATGATTTAATTATGTTGTGATATTAATTTCAAATTGAAAATATTTACATTATTTTCTGCTGCTTTTGTTAAACTGCAAAAGTTATTTTCGCTTTTCGTTTTTCTTTTTTTTTAACTCCTTCGCATTTCCCCTTTTTATAATCCCTCTCTCTCTCTCTCTCCCTCTCTTTCTTTATATTGCGCATCATCATTGTGATCAGCATCATCAAACACACCATCATCATCATCATCATCATCATCATCATGATCATCGCGGCTCGTGTCACAAAAAGTGCTCATTTATTTACATCAAGCTTTTGAGATTCGTTTCTGCAATGCCGCTGGGCGCGTTTTAATTGCCTCTCAGCTGCAACTATTTGGCTTACGCTCCGCAGTTGAGTCGGTCACTTTGAGTGAATTGCGGGCTGTGTGCTGAGCGGGCTTTTGCTCATTGCCCCTTTGCGAAAAGCTTCTGCTTAATTTGGCCCGTGTGTTGAGTTTGTTACGTCTGCACACCACATTGCCAAAGTGAACTGTACAAATTCCCAGCGCCCTAAAGCCTTCGTCAGTTTATGGCAATAGCTTACGATATGGGTTTGTGTCTTGCATATTTCCTTGCGGATAAATAAGAAACATACGATATTCAAAATATCCTTGGTGAATTTAAGCTGAGTACTTCGGATATAAACGGAAACTTGGCTAAATCCCTTACACTGTGTGCATTAACAGCAGGGAAACCAACCAAAAGAAAACCCACTTTTCAAACCATTATATGCATAGCACTGTGTTCTGCTGCCCACTTCCTGGTTGGTTTCCTGGCTTAGCTTGACCAAGACGGTTTTCGACTGCAAACGAATATTTTTTCCATTCAAATGTGGCCCAAAAAATGTAACAAATCAACACAAATTAGACTCACAAATGTTGTGCTGTGAAATTCTTGTTGTTTGTGTTGTTTTTGTTGTTCGTCTGCAGTTTCTGCAATATGATAATTGGCATTTAGGCATGCAAAACGTTGTCTGCGGCATGTGGCAAGTGCGTGCTCAGCCAGCCAAATTGCAATGTGCCACAGCAATTATGAGTGCTTCATTAGCATAAGGCACATTTGCTTAAAGCAACTCGATTGTATTGCGGTAAATGCATTCGACTAATTAATTGCCACAAACGAGAGATGTGTGAAACTGAATTGATTCAAGCATTTGATTATATTCAACACAAATTTACTTAATGTGCTCTCAATGTGTTAATTATTTGCTTGAGTCGATTCAATATCCATTAATGGACATAATTAATTAGGTATATACATATATATATATATATATATTCTCTGGGCTTAGTTGTGGCTTCAAATAGAAATCATTCTTATATTAACAACTTTATTTATTTCCCTAAATCCTCAACTAAATAAAACTTTGTAATTAATTGGACAAAAGTTAATTACGAAACTTGTATCCCCATAAAATATGCATAAATAAATAGTGTGACTATTTAATTTGTGCATGTTTAATTAGTGCTATTGGCAAAGTTTGCTTATTTTGTGCGAACCTTTAACAAATACACACAAAAATTTGTCTGATATTCAATTCGTAAAATCCATAAAAAAAACACAAAAACAGCTTAAAAAAAATAAAAATACGAAAAATTTGCCTAATTAGCCCAAGCTGTGAGTTATGCAAGTACTAATTTACAACGTTTTTTTTTTTTGCTCAAAAGTTGATTTGTTTTGTTGCACAATTTTTGTTTGCTTCAATTTGGTTTTGCGGCAGCTTTGCAGCACTGCTTGCTACCTCCAAGGAGCCAACACTTTCCCTCATCATTAAGCGGCCAAACATCACACACAAACACACGGCTAACCTTCAAATTCCTGTGTGTGTGTGTGTGTGTTTTTTAGTAAAGTAAATTAAATGAAATGAAATTAAATTCGATTCGTTGCAAAATTTAAAACTCAATCGACTGCTTGCAATGTGCTGCTTGCTTGCACTGCTCTATCTCTCTCTCTCTCGAGCACTGCTTGCTTGTGCTGCACTGTTTGCTTTTGCATCGCAATTCAAGTTCACAAATTATGCTTCAAATATGAAATGCAATGCAATGCTAATTTAATAAAAGTGCCGCTGTCAAAAAATCACTTTAACGATTTTATATTTTATTTGTCTTTGCTTTTGTTTCAAGCCATTTATTTTATTCTGTGCATTTGTTTTTTTTTTTTTTAGTAAAGTAAAGTAAATTAAATTAAATTCGATTCGTTGCAAAATTTAAAACTCAATCGACCATATTTATGCCACTGCCATTCAACGGCTGCTCCTGCAAAAATATTAAGTGCGAACGTCAAGTCAAGTGGAATGCAGTCCACAGACCACAGACCACAGGCCACAGCGTTGCCGATGGCGACACACAAGCCAAAAACTTGTTCAATTATAATCGCCTTGAGATAAGCAACAACAACAACAACAACACCAGCAGCAACAACAACATCAGTTTTAAGTATCTTTCTCATCTTGCATTCCACATTAGAAAGACACGATACACAAACGAGGACCACAACTTGCCGCATATTATTATGTTTTATTATATGTAAGCGTGCTGTATAGTTGAATATTGTTGTTTACTTTTATGCCACACACACACACACACACACACAAGCCACATACAGTGGCAAATGAGTTGAGCTTTGCTTTGTTTGATTGCCTCGCGTATACTTGCAACATTTATTTTTACCAAACGTTGCGCCTCAATTGGTGTTTCACAAGTTTCACGGCTTTAAATCAAATTGAAAATATCTATTATTTTTTTTGGGTTTAAGCATGTCAACTAATTATAGTAAAAAGTTCTTTCTTGTCTATTTTTAATTTACTTCCCATTAAATATAAAAATATGAAATACCAATTTATTTATAATTGGATTTTTTATGTGTTTCATAATTTCAGTTTGAATTGAAGTTGAAATAAACAAGCGACTCTCTTCATATGTATTTAGGTTTAAGATTTTTGTATAAAATAACGAAATGCTCATCAGAGCGATCAGTTCGATTCTAAACGTCGTCTCATCGTGTTGACTACACACTTTTACGTGTTTCACACAGTCAACTTTTTGCTCTAATGAGCATTTTTTTATTTTATACAAAAATCTTAAGCCTAAATACATATGAAGCCGCTTGTTAGGCGATTTCATGTTATGTTTATTTATATTAAGAGAGTCGCTTGTAGGGCGACTCCATGTGATGTTTATTCTTAAACTAGCTGAGCTTTGCAGCGATTGTGGGGCGACTTCATTTGAGGTTTATTTTTTTTAAGACTGCGATGTTTATCCATCCGAAAATAGCTGAGCTCTAACTGCAGCCATTTGAAAGTCGTCACTATATATATTGTCATTAAAAAATAGCTGAGCCTCGCAGCGACTCATGTTCATTCTTGAGAACAGATATTTCTCAGCTGATATTTTTCAACTCAGACTTAAAGTCCAAATCCCGTCATTTATCTGTGGCGACTACTTGTGGTGTATTTATAAATAGACTGAACAAATGCTATGAAAAATTCGAAAACGAGGACAATAAATTGGAAAAGGTGCAAATTGACTGAGAAAATTCCGCTCTTAAAAAGCGCTTGTTGCATACAAGTTCAATTTGCTGCAAGTGCCTCACGCTTCAAAAAACAAAAAAAAAGGATTCCCATGAATTTTCCAAGTTTGCTACACTTTCGAAAGCAATAATTTAACTAATTGTTAAAAAAATATATTTCATTTTTATTTCATATATTTTAAAATTCGTTTTTTTATTACTTATATTATAAAAAGTTTATATAATTTAATTTGGTATTATTATATTATATAATTATATTCATACAATTTCAGGAAATTACTGTGGCTAATCTTAATGCCAAAAACATACATTTTATTGCTGCAGACGACGCTGTTTAATTTAATTTTTATGTTTATTTGGTTCGACATTTCAAAGTACAAAACAATATTTGTCGTTGCTTGCCTCGTCTCGATTTGAGATAATTTTGGCTGGGAGTGACGTAACACACGAATCACTAATCAGTAATCAGTAATTCCTAATCATTGTTATATCCCATTGCAGATCTATATGCTGACGGTGCTGCTGTTGCCCATACGCGTATTGGGTTGCGTCCTGTCGCTGCTGTCGGCCTGGATGATCGCCTACATTGGACTGTATGGAATGTCTATGGAGGAGATACAAGCGCGGCCGATAACCGGCTGGCGCAAGTAAGTCTAAATAAATATATATATATACATAGCTGACAACTTGACTAACTAATCATTTAATTAAATTGATAGGAATGTGCAGTATTTGACGGCGTGTCTGGATCGTTTAATTTTATCAAATTTAAGGGTACACCGGCTACATCCAAGGAAGCACCCACTCCGCACTCTTCATATGTGGATTCCATTCTGGTCGTCTCCGGAAGTCCACCGTCGATTGCTCGAACGCATTATTAATTATGCACAGCCCATCCATGTGCAGCGCGAGGATCCCAACTCCAGACAGAACACAATATTTGCGATCGTACACGTTCCACCGAAGATTGGCCCCAGGTTGTAAACTTTGCCGAAGGCACCTGCACCAATCGTACCACACTTATTAAATTCAAGCCCGGCGCCTTCTATCCGGGTGTACCTGTGCAGCCAGTGCTGCTCCGCTATCCCAATAAGTTTGACACCTTCACCTGGACCTGGGATGGACCTGGCGTGTAAGATTTTTAATTAAGCATAGAATATTTACAAATAAAATGGCATACAAATAATTGAAAGGGTTTAAAGTTAAGTTTATTAGTGATATGTATTGTTATTTTGGAGCCATATATTGTTATAAAATTATGACAAACACTGACATTAATCCATTTCATTTTTCTGTTGTTCCTCGCAATCTCCGATTGCTGTGGCTGACAATGACACAATTTTATATCCGCTGCGAAATTGAGAATCTACCCGTTTACACGCCCTCCCCAGCTGAGGTGGCCGACGCGAATCACTATGCCAACAATGTGCGCAAAGTAATGGCCAAGTAAGTTTGATGCCAATGAGTCGCATAACTTACTTTTATCAATTAACATTGATTGGTTTTAATAGCGCACTGAACGTGCCCACATCGGACTATTCGTTTGAGGATGTCATCATTATGAGTCGAGCACGTGAAATGAGAATTCCCTTTCCCGGTGACATTATGGAAATTGAGCATACGCTCTTGACCTCTTGGAGTGCAATCGTGATGCGGAACTCTGCGAGAAATATCTATCTGTATCTAATACTGACAAACTGGATATCATCACGTTTGCCGAACTCCTCCAGATCGATCTTACGAATACTCATTTACACAAGCTCTTTGCGCTGCTGGACCATGTAAGTTTGCGAACAATAAATTGATATTTTTTTTGGATATAATAAACAACGATTTTCCATTGCTTAGCGTGCCAAGGGCACAGTGAGCCTGAAAAGTTATTTGCTCTGCTCACTGTTCTGCAAACATAAGAACAATGATATGATAAAATTTTTGTGCGCTATAATCAAGGTAAGTTTTCAACCGATTTATGTTTTTTTTTTTTTTTTTATCATATGTCACTTCATCTTTTTGTCTGTGTTGCAGCTCTATAGTAAATCAAGTCAACAGATTGACAGGGAAAGTTTCACACGTTTGTTGCGGCATGCCGGAAGCCATTTCAACAGGCTAAAGGCCCAAAAGCTCTTCTACGCGATGAACATCGCCAACGTGGGTCACGTCTCCTTCGGTAAGTCCTGAACTTTTAGTCATCTTACGAATTTGCAATAAGTAGTTTTTGCGTTTCTCACAGATATTTTTGCGCAGTACACATTGTTCGAGCATAGCTATAAGTTTCTCTATTACAAATCTGAGCACATAAGGCGGAACAAAAGCAATGCTGTTATGGCAACCGTCATAACCAATTGAAGAACCCACAACTATGCCTTTGGAGGCTGCAACAAACTTATAAGCTATAATATGGAAAGAGGGAGATAGAAAGAAAGGGCGATGTTGGTGTTGATGCAGTTTATGAGGAATGTAGCGAGACAAAACCAGTAAACTTAGGCAAATAGTTCTGATTCTAAACTATATATATTTGTTTTAAAAATTAATTTATTGTGTATGTGTTTGTTGGCTATTGTAATTAGATTTGTAAAGCTTGTTTAGGCAGGTCCAATGAGAATTGATTAAATTGTCTAAATGTGCATGTGAATTAATATACCTCTATGTATCTTGATATTGGAACGGAAATAGGTAACCGACCTGTCTGCACATAACTTTACCATTTACCTTTATGTGTTATTTAACTCTTAGCGCAGTCATTTCATTATTGTGATCCTAATTTTATGAACAAATTATACACGGTATAGTTATGTAGCAAACATCCAGCAAACTAGCAACAACCAAACGGCAACTACAAATAGCAAATGATAATGATACCAATTTATTACCAAAATAGTTTGTTCTTTTAACCTCATGTGAGATTATACTGGGCTCTCGGCCTGCTTCGTTCAGTTAGCCAGTGAATATAACTTTTATGATAATGCTATAGCATTGTGAAATCCTCATACAATATATATAAAATATTATAGATGTCTATTGTGTATATAAAAAAACCAACAAAAAATTTACCATTTAGTAACTGTTATTCAACTTAAATTGACTTCTTTTAATACTGTTCCTTTTATTATTGTAACTGTAGCATTCTCTGGTCATTTTTGCCATATGTGTACACATATTTAAATATTTGGGTATATTTCTTGTGCATTTGTAAAATTAAACACCAAATAGAATTTTTGGACACGTCCTCAGCACTCGAATTATAATAGCGTCTAGATGTACTTAACCAATCCATTAAAACTTATCTGTATGCCCTGGACACGTGCCAAGCAACAGTTTAAACACGAACTTATTTACATATACACATATAAAGAATGCTCCATTATCTTGAGATATATTTGTAAAAATAATCTATATCGCCAACGTTGGCACAGAAATTGTTGAGGAATTTTTACTTGAAATACTTGAAATACATTTTTATATTTGTGGTTGGCAAGTTGAGTGAATTCCAGTAACCAGTAAAACTTTGATATGGCAATCGAAAGAGCATATTTCATTAACAGTTGTTGAATTTAAAAAACAACTTTTTTTTTTATATCAGCATTTGTATTTCTACTTTTAAGTAGAGCATTTCTTAAGAATTTTTAACATTTGCTAAATACAATTGAGAAAACTTGCATATTTTTGTAATTGTCGAGCAATTTTGAGCAAACCTTTCTAATTATTGGAAAATGATTATTTCTAAGGACAAGGAAAACTTTTTTCTAAATTCCTTTCTTCTGTTTTTGCCTTTAATCAGATGCAGATGGGATTTGCTCCAACTAGCTAAATAACTCCAGACAAAACCAAAGTTTAGACGAGCGACAAACAAGTTTAAACTTTGGCTTAAAACGTGATCGGATTAATGACTAATTGTTTTTTTTCTTTTTGTTTTTTTTTTCAATTGAAAAATGTATGGATCGAGCAAATTGTAGACACAAAATCACGTAGCCCAGGCGAAACTATATCAAATGCTAAAACTTGCCGCATTTGTAACAATACGAATTGTTTCAATAATTTCAAATTAAAATCGAAATAGTTCCTTGCCAAAAAAAGCTGGCTAAATGGACAAGGAATGCGATAATCTAAAAGAGATCAACAACAGCGCCAGCGGCAGCAGATGTGATACAGCCAAAATGAGCATCCCCAGCAGCAACAGAGATGGTGGCATCATGGAGCAACAGAGCAAGATTCGTCCTCTGTCTAAACTGGACCGTATACTGCGCCGTTGGCTCCCAGGCTACAACTATCTGCGTGGATGTGTTGGAGAGCAACGTGTGGGGCGACAGAGACAGGGACAGGGACCGGCAAACGTTGATCTACCACCCATTGCCTGGCGGCATAGGGATGGAGAAATGGTCTTAAATGCGGGCATTGCCAAGTCGGAGTTCTGCACGAAGTTGGACAAGCTGCTGCAAGCCAAGTTATCTGATAAGGATAAATGATTGGCTTAAGCTGCTAATAAATAAAAAAGGGTCAAAAGGATGCCGAGTATACAAACAGACACAGAAACAACAAGAAACAACACACACAACACACATAATCCAAGTTAATGCGTAACCCATAAATTTCAGTTAATAAATTTCAATAATTTTCTCTGTGCACGAAGCGAATGTGTGAAATAACTGAAACTATTTCGATTCGAGAGATAACAATAGGTTTAAGCCAACTTTGGTTGCACCACAAACTCTTAACGAGTTTTCACACTTTGTCTTGCTGCTGCTTTGCGCCTGATTGAAAGGGCCCATCAATTCACAGAGCAACTTGACTGATTTATGCTCATTTTGGCCAAATAACAATGCATTTATTTTGTATCGTTATTTTATGTCTGCAAAGCAATCACAAAAGAAAAAACATATTTAAAATAGTAACAAAAACAAAATTTACTTAACGTTAACGTTAAATTATACCACATATTTTGTACTATTTTGAAATATTTTTTAAAAATCGGAAATGAAATTGAAAAGAAAATTACTTTTTAATTAAAAATTCATTGGGTATGCTGAAATATAATTTGGTAACAAAATGTGGACAAATTGGGCTGAACAGAGTGAATTCGTCAAGAAATCTTTTTGTACTAGTTTATTCAGTAAAATATTCATGGATTATATACTAAATTCTTAAATGAAAAGGTTTGCTTATTATTATTTATTGGGGAGTTTTGTGCACTGCCACCTAATAGATCTATTGTGCCCCCTTCTGAGCTTATAGCTCCTCCATTAACCCCAGTTCCTTAACGAATGTCGGGATCTTTCATGCATCCCTAGGATGCTGCACCTTTTCCTGGCAAGGGCGATGCATTTTATTAGGATGTGAGTTGAAGACTCCTCCTCGACTTCACAAAACCTGCATTGACTGCTGCTACAGATACCCATTTTGGACAGGTGGCTTTTTAGTCTACGATGTCCTGTCAGTAGACCAACAAGTATCCTTAGCCTATTCCTGCCCATGGATATTACTTGCTTAAATCGTTTATGATTATAGCCGCCCAAAAGACATTTGGCCTGTCAGAGTCCCGGTACTTCCTCCCAGCTCCGCAGTCTCCTTTGTCTTTCTTTTGGCCTCTCTGCACCCATTCTAGCCTGCTTATTCGCTGCTTCGTTCCCTGCTATTTCCCTGTGCCCGGGGACCCACCTTAGGGTGAGTCTGTTGTGAGCCCCGAGTTGGTCAAGCTTGGATCGTACCTCTTGGACTAATTTTAAGTTACCTTCGTCCCAAGGTTTGCTTAAGACTATGTAATCTATAAACAAGTTGACAAATGCCATGCCAAATAACATTACATAGTTTATGACATAGCCAGCGAAAGTTAGGGTATTGAAATGATGGCACTAGCTGTGATTAATGTGACATGGATATGGATATGGATATGGATATGGATATGGATATGGATATGGATATGGATATGGATATGGATATGGATATGGATATGGATATGGATATGGATATGGATATGGATATGGATATGGATATGGATATGGATCGGATATGGCAGACTGGCAGATTGGCAGACTGGCAGATTGGCATTTGCAGCTTCAATATATTAATATAGAATTATTAGAAATATATCAATCAGGCGGGCAAAAGGAAAGCAAAAGACAACAGTTGAAGACAGGCAGCTCATTTAAATTAATTAGGAATAATGGCACATCAAATACAAATATTATGTAAAGCATAATTATAATTAAAGATTGACTTTTCCGGCTAAATAGCCCCGCAAATTGGCCACAAAGTTGCCATGCTCCACTTTGGTCCCCAAAGACCAAGTTGTTAATCAGGCAACAGTAAGTTAGGGCTTTCAAAAAATAAAATAACAACAAAAATGTTGACGGCATCAAGTGCCCCAAAGGAGCGACGCCACTTGGCAATAAATTGTCAACCTGACCGGAGACAATGCGAACTGGAATAGCATTTGGGGATTGCCAATGGAAGTCGCCACAATTAATACTACGTAAAGTCCAAAATGGGCAAAGCGTTTGTTCTTGTCAACTAACACATTGTGTTTCAATTGTAACCTATATATAAAATCGGGCAGTTTGCAGATTAGATGACAACTGGTTGGCCTGGTCAAAGCTGGCTCTCTCATTGCGCATACGCCTCAGTGCCGCACCCAAAAGGAAGCCAGCGAACCACAAGGCAACTCTGTGTGTGTGTGTGCATCTGCGTGTGTTTGAGCTCTGGAGAACCCTAATAATTTGCTGGCTGAGCACTTGACATAAGCACTTGACGCACATGCATATATGGTTATTTATTTTTTAATTACGACAAAATTAAATTTTAATGAAAGTTTTGCAATTTGTAGACGATGCTGCTACAATAATTGAGCATGTATTTGTATTAGCTAAATAAATATCTCATATATTCGTATTCGTATTTAGTAGTATTTATATTTACATATATATATATATATATATATAAATATTTAATTTGAAAAAGGGAATTGCTCAAGTACATTTTATAAGTCTTATATAAGCCCAAATGAAAATAAGTATTGCTAAATTGTTGCTATTTTGAGTATCTGTGAAAGTGAAGCAAATGTGGGCACCAATTTTGTTTTTTTTTTTTTTTTTTTGTATTTAAAATTTCCTTATTTCACCTTATATGTGTTTTGAGTAGGGAGAATTGGTGGGTGGATGGGTGATTAGGTGGACTGAATGGTTGTTGCTGTTGGTAGGTAGTCAGAGGCGACTTTGATATGTTTATGTTTCTTTGAAAACCGATTTTGTATAATCTTAATAACATTTCGATACAATATTAATGTTTATATAGAATAAAGATTGCTATCAAATAGGTAGTTACATTTTTAATTGGATTCGATTTTCGATTCAACTCTAAGAGAGAGAAAGAGATAAATACGTAATCGAATTCGAGTTATTTTAATAAATTGTTGTGTATTTGGTTTTTAATGGTATCATATTTTTGGTATTGCTTTTGTTGTTTCACACTGCACATAAAATAATTGTAGCAGTTTTTTGTTCATTGTTTTATTTTTTAATATTTTATTAAATTAATTTATTTATTAATTTAATTATTTATCTCAATTCGTTAAGCTGTGCGTATGGAGCAAATGGCGTGAGACAAGTTGATTGAAATTGGTAAATTTAATCTCTATCGTAATTATTGGTATTTTATCGAATGTTAAGCAAATTGTTGAACTCTTAGTAAATCTCTTACTTTCCTCTTCATCGAGATCCTCGCCCAGGCATTGCAGCACTGCACGCAAATCGGAGGCGGTGATATAGCCACGATTGTGCTTATCAAAGACTCGAAAGGCGTCGCGTAATTCGCGCTCCTCCTGATCGGACGAGGACAGGCCCGATTTGTCTTCATAGGTCATATTGGAGAGTATGTCAACGAACTCCTCAAAGATCACATTCCCATCGCCTGCCGACAGATTGGAAAAAAGCCAGGAAGCGAGCATGTGAGTGTGTGTGTGTGTGTGGGAAAGATACACAGAGTCCATTATCTATAATACTCTCCATCCACATCGATCTCCTGCAGCATTTCGTGCAGCTCCTCGACACGCGCAAACTGTCCCTGCGAGCGATAACGGTGCCCAGCTCCTCCTTAATTATGCAGCCATCGCCATCCTTGTCAAACAGTCGAAAAGCCTCGCGGAATTCTGAAATGTAAAATGTAAACTGCATTTAAAAAACCAAAAAAACAAAAACACCAAAATGGTAAACTGAAAAGTTCCCAAAATTTCTAAATACATTTTTAACCAGACCAATAAGGATTTGTCAAAATAAAATAAAAGTATTTAAAATCTTAAAATATTTATGCCATTTAATTCTTAATAGCAGAGAAATAGAAAACAAATTTATAATAATAAAAACAGACAGAATTCGGTGAGCACATAAAAATTACTTTCTTCAAATTAAATGCTTGTCTTTCAGGAATATAATTAGAAAATCAATTTCCGGAAAAAGGAAAAAAAACCTAGCGCAGCTAAATTTGAATTTTTTTTTTGTAGTTTAATTTGCAAGTGCATCCTCATCCGCCTCACCATGACCGGCATCCACGGCATATGAGCTGGCCCGCTGCGAGTATTGACGTGTTCTCGTTTTGCGCTTATTTCTTAGTGACGCCTTTCCCAGCTCCCTCTCCGTGGCAATGGCTGATCCAACTGTCACTGAGCCGCGCATGGTTGGCGATGATTTGATAAATGCACGCTGCAAGCTGACCAGCAGCTCATACTCATCGTAGTCTTCCTCTTCTTCCTCTACGTGGTCATCTTCATCTTCCTCATCGTCGACATAGTCATCTGCTCATCATCGTTGTACTGCTCATAGACAACCTGGTCGCTGAGGTTGCGCTGTGCATAGCTGACTCGAGTGCTGTTTCGAGTTGCATCCGTCTTTGTGACACCGGCCCTGACCCCGCCACCTGCCTCACATGAGCTGGAATCAGTGTCCGCATCTGATTGGTTGGCGCCACGATGTTGTTGCTGCTGCTGCTGCTGCTGCTCTGACTCTGGCCATCTGCGTCTGTTGCTTCTCGTTGTCGTCTGTACCCGTCGCCATCTGCTTCTCATCGGGCTCATCACCACTAAGCAGCGAGTTTCTCGTCTGTCCAGGAAAGAGTACTTTTCAGAACGGTCTCAAATTGAACAAGCAAAAACACCTATTTGCAGTTTCCTGCAGTTTTAATGCCCTTCCAGGCAAATGTCTTTAAACATTTTAAATTTCTGATCCTATCATTCCCTCAACTTGACTCTTTACTGCTCATTGCCCTGTGATATCTCTTAGGTATATAACATCAATTTAATCCTCTTGCCCAAAAGGATTATTACGTTTAACGCATTTTATTCAATATTTGATAATTGGTTTAGGCTTACTAATATAATGTATTTGAGTTGCTGTCAAATCACAATTTCCATCTAATAGGTCTTACGGGTCCTACAAGCAAATGTGGAATGAATTTCGGCAGTCGTAACTAAAAAAAATAACTTTGTGCAATATGCCAAGAAAAAACGAATCAAGACAAAAATCTTTTTTTTTATATTTATATATATGAAGTTTCTCACTTAGTAGCAACAGCTAAAGTTTTCACATTTAACTTTCTTACATTTCATTATTTTTCCACATTTCAATGTGCGCTTATTTTTCTTAAATTTTGAGTTTATATTTTTATTATTTGCAAATATGGATAAAAGCCCAAATGTGCGCTCTCTCATTGAGAAGTTCGAGGACATAAGCTCGAGGCCCGAGGAGCAGAATGCTGCAGTGCAGCAAACATACAGTGTTGAATTCGTGACTGGAAGTGTCGGCAGAAGAGTAGCCATATTGGAACTAAAATACGGAAGTCGGTCAAAACGACCAACCCTATCCAACTTGCGGCCAAAGACGAAGAAGCTGGGACTCCGTAATGCCTCTAAACTATCGAATGATTTTCACCTTCGTAAGTATCGAAGTAATAGATCTAACTGTAATAGATCTTCTGTCATATGATGATATTATGTTTTGTATTCCGGTTAGCTAAGCGTGGATCTGTGCGCCCAAGCTATAGCATAATTTGGTAAAAGATGTCCAGTCCAGCCGTTAAGTGGACGTTGCTCACAAGTCATGTTGATGCCTTCATAACGCAGTTCACAGTTCACAGATCGACTGCCTCAATCTCTGAGACCATTACAAATTTCAAGTCATCGTAGTAAAATTTAAGTAACGGAAAAAGTGTATTTATCGACATGGCTGTTCATGCTGGTTAAGGATTTTTTCTCAATTTTGAATAAATCCATAACTAATATATAGAATAAAATTTGTATACGCTCGTCAGCTAATTACCTGTTTTTATTATATCTTTAAGCACAACGTGCCGCAATGCAGGCCTGCCTCCATTACCTACCACTGAGAATACCGCGTGAGATTCTTAGGGCTTCACTTGTTCATAGTTGAACACTCCGCATGGATATCTACTCTTACCATTAGTTGCCTCAGCTCGCGGGCAATGGTTGAACCAGTTAAAAACTTATTAACTGCTGTGAAGAGGCGTTTTCGAAAACACACACACACACATATATATATATATATATATATATATAAATAATATACATATATACATATGTATATATAAATAATATACATATATATATATATATATATATATATATATATATATATATATATATATATTAATAAAATAAAAATAAGATAAAAGCACAAAAAAATAAAATACTATCTATATCTATACCCAATAATACATACATAAATCTACATCTTAACAAGCTATGCATATAAGTATGACTACGAACATATATTTTAACAGACCACATATGTAATCATATGGATCATTTATCCTGGATATAGCATATAAAATTTTATCATTAGAATTGTCGGATATTTTCAGTTATAACCAAAATGAGATGACGCGATAACAAAAACTCATGTAATATATATACGTATATATAGTACATAGACATATATATATATATATATATATATATATATATAAAAATATAATAATGCTAATAACATTAAATGCTTTTAGTAAACGATTTAGCCTTATACAAATGCATAGAACACATTGTAGTTAATAATAATAACACTGAAAGCGAGAAACAGAACCACACAATACTAAAATGTAAAATTAGTAGACGAAAATTAAACAAACGCAAAGTTTAGCATTAGAATCGTGATCGGATAATGAAGCTGTTGTTTATTTAGCCACGATGATAGGCCCGTAGTAGTAGTATTTACGACTATAAAATTCAGAAATTGAAGAAATCAATTTTCCAAATTTTACTAAGCCTACAATTAATCAAAATTCATTAAAAACTTATATATAATTTACTTTTATTGCGTACTCTTAATATTAAAGCAAAACAAATAAAAATAAAAAATAGAAATAAGTGCACACCAAATATTATATTTTTGTCCACATAACGCAAAACTAAATTCTTGAAAAATAGTTTCTACGGCTCGACTTATCGATAATCAATAGGCAATATTTTAACGTATTGTTTACGTATCTGCTGAATGTTGCTAGCAATGCTAAATAACACCCCCCTATTTTAACATATACAAATGTCATTTGATCTGTGACTGCTGTAAGTGAATGGTAAAATAGACATTACTGTTAATCTACTCGGAGCAAACGTCAGTTGATACAAATAATTTGCTTGTAAGCAGCATTTATTGGGTGCTGCATTATTGCTGTTGTAGTGGTAAGTTTAAAGCATGAGAAGATTTTGTTAAAACTTATTTTCCGCATACGAACGAATGCCGCTACGATTGCTGATGTAGGTGGTTTTTTAGCGAGTACGTAGAAACACTCACACAGACACACACACACAATCTCAAACAGAGGACGCCTGTGTGTTTAAGCATACATATGTACACGCCTGAAAGTATAAACGTTCGAGAAGCGCCGAGAAACTAACCAGGCAATAAGCGAGAGCTCAAAATAAATGTACACTGATGCACATGCATACAGCACAGGCATTGCCAACGAGAGCAAACAGCTTTGTAAACAAACAGAGATAAAAAAGCATGTGAAGATTTTGTTAAAACTAATTTTTCGAAACTAATTTACGAACGAATGCCGCTACGATTGCTGATGTAGGTGGACACACACACACACTCATACAGAAAGCGCGCTTTCAGCCCACAAGTATATACATATATATATATATATTATTATTAATTTTATATTTGTTGAATATTTTTTATTTTTGTATTTTTAGATATATATATATATATAATATAGGATATCACAATAATGTCTTCCAACGAATTACCGCCATGTAACGAGTCCGCTGCCGCGCTACTTGATGATGCTCTTCATCCACCGACTGTGCCGCCACATGATCGACCGAAACGGCGTACAAATCAGATAGAGTATTTCCAAAAAACTATTATGAAATTTGTATTGAAACATGCGTGTTCGTGGCCCTTCAAAAATCCGGTAGATGTAAAAGCTTTACGACTAGACGACTATCTGGAAATCGTTAAAAAGCCGATGGACTTGAACACGATAAGTCAACGATTAGAGAACAATTACTATTGGTCAGCCAGTGAAGCTGTCAACGATATTAACCTAATTTTCTCCAACTGTTTGCTCTACAATTGCGCCTCTGACGATGTTTCCAAAATGGCCACAGAACTTCAGAAGCTGTTTCTGAATAAAATGAAACGCATGCCCAAGGAGGAGCTAGAACTGAGTACTGATGCAGCCAATGGTGGCAAGGAGGTCAAAAATCCACGCACAAAAAGAGCAGAAACTGCTGCGGCGAAGAAGGCAGCGGCGGCGCAGAGGGCAGAGAAGGCAAAAGCTAAAGCTCGTGCGAGGAGGGCAGCGGTGGCGATGCAGAAAGCGTTGGTACAATATGAAGCGGCGAAGAAGTATGCAGCGGAGACAGCGGCGGCAGCCGACGAAAGCAATTGGACAGCAACAACAACCATTACAACAGGAGAAGCGTCACAATCCTCCAATGCACAGCTGGTGACAGTGGCAGGAACAACAGCAGCACAAGCCCAGACCGCAACAACAACAACATTAGCAGCGGCAGAAGCACTGCCCACGGCAAAAGCACCATTTGATGGGGGCTCTACAAAGGCTGCTGTTGCCGTCCAGCCGGTCCAAGTGACGGGCGTGAAACGAGCAGCCGACA
The DNA here is from genome assembly GCA_035042405.1 of Drosophila demipolita. Taxonomy (NCBI): domain Eukaryota; kingdom Metazoa; phylum Arthropoda; class Insecta; order Diptera; family Drosophilidae; genus Drosophila; species Drosophila demipolita. The sequence goes on along the minus strand of JAWNLI010000056.1, from coordinate 9,729 downwards.
CAACGAGAGCGAGTGCAGGTGAATCCATGGCCAAGGTCGGCAAAGTGGCGAGAGAACATGAATCGGATCATCAGGTAATTGTCAGAAAGATAACAGAATATCTGAAGCAAAGGTTTCTCTCATATTGCTAAGCAGATGGATTTCTTTCTTACTTTTCCGAGTCTTTTGTCCGTTATTGCTATGGATATTATAATAATATTACAAAGTTCATCAACCCGATATAATAGATATATTCCATAATCAAGATCAGCGTAAATAGCCAAGTCGATATGGTCATGTCCGCCTCTCTGTTTAGAAGTAATATTAATAACGTTCCTTAGATATCCGTTTTATTTGTGCGACGTATTACTATATTGCTACTATATCATTTCTGTAACTACCTTTCCTATCGGTCGGTTGTTTAACTAAGCTAAATGTTTTGTGTCAGAAGGTATACGCATTATATAAGAATATTATTAATTTTGCTATTATTAATTTTCAAAATCGTTTTAATTACTCTCGTTATTGGAATTACCATCACTTGGAACGAATTGGGGGCTCTACATAGGCTGATGTTGCCGTCCAGTCGGTCCAAGTGACGGGCGTGAAACGAGCAGCAGACACGCCGAGAGCGAGTGCAGGTGAATCCATGGCCAAGGTCGGCAAAGTGGCGAGAGAACATGAATCGGATCATCAGGTAATTGCCAGAAAGATAACAGAATATCTGAAGCAAAGGTTTCTCTCATATTGCTAAGCAGATGGATTTCTTTCTTACTTTTCCGAGTCTTTTGTCCGTTATTGCTATGGATATTATAATAATATTACAAAGTTCATCAACCCGATATAATAGATATATTCCATAATCAAGATCAGCGTAAATAGCCAAGTCGATATGGTCATGTCCGCCTCTCTGTTTAGAAGTAATATTAATAACGTTCCTTAGATATCCGTTTTATTTGTGCGACGTATTACTATATTGCTACTATATCATTTCTGTAACTACCTTTCCTATCGGTCGGTTGTTTAACTAAGCTAAATGTTTTGTGTCAGAAGGTATACGCATTATATAAGAATATTATTAATTTTGCTATTATTAATTTTTAAAATCGTTTTAATTACTCTCGTTATTGGAATTACCATCACTTGGAACGAATTGGGGGCTCTACATAGGCTGATGTTGCCGTCCAGTCGGTCCAAGTGACGGGCGTGAAACGAGCAGCAGACACGCCGAGAGCAAGTGCAGGTGAATCCATGGCCAAGGTCGGCAAAGTGGCGAGAGAACATGAATCGGATCATCAGGTAATTGTCAGAAAGATAACAGACTATCTGAAGCAAAGGTTTCTCTCATATTGCTAAGCAGATGGATTTCTTTCTTACTTTTCCGAGTCTTTTGTCCGTTATTGCTATGGATATTATAATAATATTACAAAGTTCATCAACCCGATAAAATAGATATATTCCATAATCAAGATCAGCGTAAATAGCCAAGTCGATAGGTCATGTCCGCCTCTCTGTTTAGAAGTAATATTAATAACGTTCCTTAGATATCCGTTTTATTTGTGCGACGTATTACTATATTGCTACTATATCATTTCTGTAACTACCTTTCCTATCGGTCGGTTGTTTAACTAAGTTAAATGTTTTGTGTCAGAAGGTATACGCATTATATAAGAATATTATTAATTTTGCTATTATTAATTTTCAAAATCGTTTTAATTACTCTCGTTATTGGAATTACCATCACTTGGAACGAATTGGGGGCTCTACATAGGCTGATGTTGCCGTCCAGTCGGTCCAAGTGACGGGCGTGAAACGAGCAGCAGACACGCCGAGAGCGAGTGCAGGTGAATCCATGGCCAAGGTCGGCAAAGTGGCGAGAGAACATGAATCGGATCATCAGGTAATTGCCAGAAAGATAACAGAATATCTGAAGCAAAGGTTTCTCTCATATTGCTAAGCAGATGGATTTCTTTCTTACTTTTCCGAGTCTTTTGTCCGTTATTGCTATGGATATTATAATAATATTACAAAGTTCATCAACCCGATAAAATAGATATATTCCATAATCAAGATCAGCGTAAATAGCCAAGTCGATATGGTCATGTCCGCCTCTCTGTTTAGAAGTAATATTAATAACGTTCCTTAGATATCCGTTTTATTTGTGCGACGTATTACTATATTGCTACTATATCATTTCTGTAACTACCTTTCCTATCGGTCGGTTGTTTAACTTAGTTCAATGTTTTGTGTCAGAAGGTATACGCATTATATAAGAATATTATTAATTTTGCTATTATTAATTTTGCTATTATTAATTTTGCTATTATTAATTTTTAAAATCGTTTTAATTACTCTCGTTATTGGAACGAATTGCATAAACGAATCGTTATCGAAAACCGATCCAATGCATCGATGAAATGAATAAAATCGGACACAGGATCTAATGTTGCTGGACCCAGAAGAATATCCGATGTCACCAACGAGTGGCGTCCTTACGTCTGGTATTGTTGCCCCCCAATCATTATGGGTGGGCACAACTTAAAGAACATAGTATTAGATTCACTCAAGTGTTTAAGCTATTTATTCAAAGAGCTTGCTCTAAAGGATTATAAGATCTGCAAATGGACTCCTTTAAACCCCGAGCCTTCTTCTACCGCAAATGAAGTCACTTCGAGCGCCCGAACAGCTCGTACTGCAGCCAGAGCACGTGGCGCCGGCGCTCCAGGTGCTGGCGACATCCCTAATGCCCTTGCGCACTCCCGACAAGCAGCTTATGCGGATACTATTGGCCACCATAACTGGAACTGGAACGCTGGAGCTTCTGGCGGAGGAAAGGCACCTCGCGGTGGCAAGCAGTACCCTATACCATTGGAGCGCGCCCAAGCAGCTAGTACTTCGGCCATCGCAAGCAGCTCTTGTGGTACCGTTAAACCTACCGAGTGGAAGAAACAGGGTGGCAATGCTGCAAATGCAATACCGGCTGCCCCAACTGTTGGCGGAACCACAACCACAACAAAAACCCACAACACCAACAATGCAAGAAACGCCGGCGCTCCAGGTGCTAGCGACATCCCTAATGCCCTTGCGCACGCCCAAGAAGCAGCTTATAGGGCCAGTATTGGAGCGCGCCCATTGGAGCGCGCCCAAGCAACTAGTATTTCGGCCAGCGCAAGCAGCTCTTGTGGTACCGTCAAGCCTACCAAGATGAAGAAACAGTGTGGCAATGCTGTAAATGCAACTCCGGCTGCCCCAACTGTTGGCGGAACCACAACCACAACAAAAACCCACAACACCAACAATGCAAGAAACGCCGGCGCTCCAGGTGCTAGCGACATCCCTAATGCCCTTGCGCACGCCCAAGAAGCAGCTTATAGGGCCAGTATTGGAGCGCGCCCATTGGAGCGCGCCCAAGCAACTAGTATTTCGGCCAGCGCAAGCAGCTCTTGTGGTACCGTCAAGCCTACCAAGATGAAGAAACAGTGTGGCAATGCTGTAAATGCAACTCCGGCTGCCCCAACTGTTGGCGGAACCACAACCACAACAAAAACCCACAACACCAACAATGCAAGAAACGCCGGCGCTCCAGGTGCTAGCGACATCCCTAATGCCCTTGCGCACGCCCAAGAAGCAGCTTATAGGGCCAGTATTGGAGCGCGCCCATTGGAGCGCGCCCAAGCAACTAGTATTTCGGTTAGCGCAAGCAGCTCTTGTGGTACCGTCAAACCTACCAAGATGAAGAAACAGTGTGGCAATGCTGTAAATGCAACTCCGGCTGCCCCAACTGTTGGCGGAACCACAACCACAACAAAAACCCACAACACCAACAATGCAAGAAACGCCGGCGCTCCAGGTGCTAGCGACATCCCTAATGCCCTTGCGCACGCCCAAGAAGCAGCTTATAGGGCCAGTATTGGAGCGCGCCCATTGGAGCGCGCCCAAGCAACTAGTATTTCGGCCAGCGCAAGCAGCTCTTGTGGTACCGTCAAGCCTACCAAGATGAAGAAACAGTGTGGCAATGCTGTAAATGCAACTCCGGCTGCCCCAACTGTTGGCGGAACCACAACCACAACAAAAACCCAGAACACCAACAATGCAAGAAACGCCGGCGCTCCAAGTGCTAGCGACATCCCTAATGCCCTTGCGCACGCCCAAGAAGCAGATTATGCGGCCAGTATTGGCCACCATAACTGGGACGCTGGAGCTGGTGGTGGAGGAAAGGCACCTCGCGGTGGCAAGCCGTCCCCTACTTCATTGACGCACACCCTACTAGGTACTCTTTCGTTAAGCTCAACCAGCTCTAATGATTCCGCCAGCGATGGCCACCATAACTTGAACGCTGAAGCTGGTGGTGGAGGAAAGGCACCTCGTGGTGGCAAGCCGTCCCCTACTTCATTGACGCACACCCTACTAGGTACTCTTTCGTTAAGCTCAACCAGCTCTAATGATTCCGCCAGCGATGACCACCATAACTTGAACGCTGAAGCTGGTGGTGGAGGAAAGGCACCTCGCGGTGGCAAGCCGTCCCCTACTTCATTGACGCACACCCTACTAGGTACTCTTTCGTTAAGCTCAACCAGCTCTAATGATTCCGCCAAGGATAGTAAGCTGCAGCAAGCTGTCGAATTTGAGAAGTTGCCAGGTGAGACGCGTACGCATCCTCTAATCTAATCTACACACCCACACAAAAGCACATATTATTTTATAATTGATCTGTTGGATATGTTTACAAATATGCATGACCGAAGTTGTACATTTCTTAGTTCTTATGCACTCAAACCCATCGGGACAATTCTAGGATTTTTTCCATTCACTTTCCAAGTGGCATCGCAAAGATTTGAAGCAGAATAAACCAAACGATAATTAAGAGCAAACACTTTTTATTGGATGGTTATCTGTGTGTATATACAAATCCATATATATGCCTTGCCTCTATTGTAAGACAACTTCAGCAATAATATATCAGAGTATATTCTACATCTTGTTAATTTTTACTAGTAGATATCGGTCTTTTCGATATTTAGGAATTTTTGATCAGCGTTTGCTAGACGCGAACTGCTATTCCAAATATTTCCCTGTAATGATGGTTGTTATACCTTATGTATGTAATAATATTTATGTATAATTATGTAATAATAACTATAATAATAATAATAATTGTATTCTCATGCTTCTGTTGCAGATGAGAACACATCGAACAAAGTGGAGGCTGTGCAGCCAGCAACTCCATCGAGTCTTAGCAGTTCTAGTGTTAGCACTTCGAGTGGTAGCTCTTCTTCTGATAGCTCTTCGTCTTGTAGCACTTCAACTGGGAGCTGTTCGAGTGAGAGTGAAGCAGATTAGGACGCCGATTTGCTTGTTTCATTAATAATTAATAATAAATTGGAGGTTTTCTGCACTGCGACCTATTGTGCCCCTATATAATAATAATTATATTAATAATAATCAAACTAATTATAATAATAATAGTAAAATAAAATATAATAAGAAATAATTATAATAATAATAAAACAAAAGATTAATAAAAAATAGTTAGAAACTTTTATTTTCACTTTTATACGGATAAAATCAAGTGCCTTTAATCGATATCCGTTGAGATATGGCAGAGATACTTTTAAGGATACACGGAAAATCTATTTTTAATGGGGAGATTCTGCGATGTATGAAATAAGTGAAAAGCATCGATTTTTTGGAATTTTATTTTATGGTTTTATTATCACTGTTATAGATATGAAAAGAATATATCGCTTACATTCAATTATACAGGTATACGTATTAATTAACTATTGAGATTTTGCAGTTATCGATATACTTGAGCAATGTTATCGTTGCCTAAACAGTTACTTTAGCTGCGCTTTCAACGCATCAATTTGGCAGAACAGCTCAATATTCTGACGCTCCAGATACGCAGCCCTTATAGCGATCTTATCCCCCTTGCGATCTCGCGACTTTTCGCCGAAGCATTATTCTTGCGGTGTCGCTCATAGTAGGCGGCATCCTTGACTTGGCCAGCAGCAGCAGCGTTGGCACTTCGAACGCCAGCTTGTGCCGCTCCTGTCAACTTGTCATTGTAGTTACCCGTCTGCAAATCGCACTCCTCAGTGCGATCGGCACGATCCTCGCTCTCGCTGTTATTTGTCGAGTTAGTGCGTCGAATTTTCGAATTCGTCACAGTGCGTGCACCGCCATTCAAGCAGCAGCTGCCATTGCGCAAGTATCTGGCGCTGGCTACTTCGCCGTTGGGTGCCAGCAAGTCGCACTCACAGAAACGACGATCACCACGCAGAAAACATTGCGATGGGGAAATTTAAGTGTTAATATTTTTGTATTCAGTCGAATTCAGTAGTTGCACAGCAAACGATAGTTCACACACATACACACATTTATGTGTACACACAAACATAGCTAAAAATAATTATCCTATAGCTGCCATAGTTATTAGGACGATGCTCAAATCGGAAGGTTTCCCTTATTCCATAGATAAACTAAAACTACTGCTACTCGAACCTATCTATTTAAATGATATATATATTTATATATATATATATATATATCGAGTGACCAATGTACCGTAGTAATATTGTTTACATCAAATGTGTTACTTTATGTTCGTACTGCTCGTTTGGGATGTATGAAAAGCAACAAACAGACTACACACAAAGGCCAAATTAGCAAACATGGCTGTCTGCGACAACTGTTTCGCAAATGTCAAAAATTTGACATTAACTTGGTCTCCTTGCATTCTATGCTGATGATAATGGCCTAAATTCCCATAGAACTAAGCCAGCTCAGTTACACTTTTCGAAACATCGGTGTGTTTGTTGTTAAGGTTTTTTTTTTGCTAGCGCAATCAATCACGCAGCCAATCGATATCACTGCAACTCATCAATAACGGAAATTCATTGTAAATTCATAAATATGCAGGAATTCCGCATTTGTGGGACTGCCCCATACATTCATGCATATGAACGAGCATCGGTTGTTTTCAGTGCCAAAGATTGTGGCGAGTTTACAGCATGAGAAGATTTTGTTAAAATTTGACCGATTTGACTTCATAGGTCATATTGGAGAGTATGTCAACGAACTCCTCAAAGATCACATTCCCATCGCCTGCCGACAGATTGGAAAAAAGCCAGGAAGCGAGCATGTGAGTGTGGGTGTGTGTGTGGGAAAGATACACAGAGTCCATTATCTATAATACTCTCCATCCACATCGATCTCCTGCAGCATTTCGTGCAGCTCCTCGACACGCGCAAACTGTCCCTGCGAGCGCATAACGGTGCCCAGCTCCTCCTTAATTATGCAGCCATCGCCATCCTTGTCAAACAGTCGAAAAGCCTCGCGGAATTCTGAAATGTAAAATGTAAACTGCATTTAAAAAACCAAAAAAACAAAAACACCAAAATGGTAAACTGAAAAGTTCCCAAAATTTCTAAATACATTTTTAACCGGACCAATAAGGATTTGTCAAAATAAAATAAAAGTATTTAAAATCTTAAAATATTTATGCCATTTAATTCTTAATAGCAGAGAAATAGAAAACAAATTTATAATAATAAAAACAGACAGAATTCGGTGAGCACATAAAAATTACTTTCTTCAAATTAAATGCTTGTCTTTCAGGAATATAATTAGAAAATCAATTTCCGGAAAAAGGAAAAAAAACCTAGCGCAGCTAAATTTGAATTTTTTTTTTGTAGTTTAATTTGCAAGTGCATCCTCATCCGCCTCACCATGACCGGCATCCACGGCATATGAGCTGGCCCGCTGCGAGTATTGACGTGTTCTCGTTTTGCGCTTATTTCTTAGTGACGCCTTTCCCAGCTCCCTCTCCGTGGCAATGGCTGATCCAACTGTCACTGAGCCGCGCATGGTTGGCGATGATTTGATAAATGCACGCTGCAAGCTGACCAGCAGCTCATACTCATCGTAGTCTTCCTCTTCTTCCTCTACGTGGTCATCTTCATCTTCCTCATCGTCGACATAGTCATCTGCTCATCATCGTTGTACTGCTCATAGACAACCTGGTCGCTGAGGTTGCGCTGTGCATAGCTGACTCGAGTGCTGTTTCGAGTTGCATCCGTCTTTGTGACACCGGCCCTGACCCCGCCACCTGCCTCACATGAGCTGGAATCAGTGTCCGCATCTGATTGGTTGGCGCCACGATGTTGTTGCTGCTGCTGCTGCTGCTGCTCTGACTCTGGCCATCTGCGTCTGTTGCTTCTCGTTGTCGTCTGTACCCGTCGCCATCTGCTTCTCATCGGGCTCATCACCACTAAGCAGCGAGTTTCTCCTCTGTCCAGGAAAGAGTACTTTTCAGAACGGTCTCAAATTGAACAAGCAAAAACACCTATTTGCAGTTTCCTGCAGTTTTAATGCCCTTCCAGGCAAATGTCTTTAAACATTTTAAATTTCTGATCCTATCATTCCCTCAACTTGACTCTTTACTGCTCATTGCCCTGTGATATCTCTTAGGTATATAACATCAATTTAATCCTCTTGCCCAAAAGGATTATCACGTTTAACGCATTTTATTCAATATTTGATAATTGGTTTAGGCTTATTAATATAATGTATTTGAGTTGCTGTCAAATCACAATTTCCATCTAATAGGTCTTACGGGTCCTACAAGCAAATGTGGAATGAATTTCGGCAGTCGTAACTAAAAAAAATAACTTTGTGCAATATGCCAAGAAAAAACGAATCAAGACAAAAATCTTTTTTTATATTTATATATATGAAGTTTCTCACTTAGTAGCAACAGCTAAAGTTTTCACATTTAACTTTCTTACATTTCATTATTTTTCCACATTTCAATGTGCGCTTATTTTTCTTAAATTTTGAGTTTATATTTTTATTATTTGCAAATATGGATAAAAGCCCAAATGTGCGCTCTCTCATTGAGAAGTTCGAGGACATAAGCTCGAGGCCCGAGGAGCAGAATGCTGCAGTGCAGCAAACATACAGTGTTGAATTCGTGACTGGAAGTGTCGGCAGAAGAGTAGCCATATTGGAACTAAAATACGGAAGTCGGTCAAAACGACCAACCCTATCCAACTTGCGGCCAAAGACGAAGAAGCTGGGACTCCGTAATGCCTCTAAACTATCGAATGATTTTCACCTTCGTAAGTATCGAAGTAATAGATCTAACTGTAATAGATCTTCTGTCATATGATGATATTATGTTTTGTATTCCGGTTAGCTAAGCGTGGATCTGTGCGCCCAAGCTATAGCATAATTTGGTAAAAGATGTCCAGTCCAGCCGTTAAGTGGACGTTGCTCACAAGTCATGTTGATGCCTTCATAACGCAGTTCACAGTTCACAGATCGACTGCCTCAATCTCTGAGACCATTACAAATTTCAAGTCATCGTAGTAAAATTTAAGTAACGGAAAAAGTGTATTTATCGACATGGCTGTTCATGCTGGTTAAGGATTTTTTCTCAATTTTGAATAAATCCATAACTAATATATAGAATAAAATTTGTATACGCTCGTCAGCTAATTACCTGTTTTTATTATATCTTTAAGCACAACGTGCCGCAATGCAGGCCTGCCTCCATTACCTACCACTGAGAATACCGCGTGAGATTCTTAGGGCTTCACTTGTTCATAGTTGAACACTCCGCATGGATATCTACTCTTACCATTAGTTGCCTCAGCTCGCGGGCAATGGTTGAACCAGTTAAAAACTTATTAACTGCTGTGAAGAGGCGTTTTCGAAAACACACACACACATATATATATATATATA